>CAVNYN010242962.1:0-15642 GCA_963692815.1 Nyctanthes arbor-tristis | reverse complement strand
AAAATAGATAGAGTATTTAATTTTAGTTTAAACAACATCATTATTCTTTTACACACTTTTAATTTTCTTATTCAACTGGTGTGAAATTGACTCAATAGAAATAGGTGACAACTTTCCCTGTGGGATCGATATTCGGGACTCTTCTAGTCCTATACTACTTGAACGATATCGTGCACTTGCGATTTCGCCTATCACCAAACGGGCACACACACATGAACAAACCACCTCCTTCCAAACCTAAATGACGCCAATTATAAATGGTTGCCAAAAGATCATTGAAATTCAACGAGATGATTAAATTAAATTTTGTAATATATATAATTATTGAAAATAATCTCCTACCATACGTCTTGTAAAATTATCAAGCCAACATTTGACGGCATATTATATATTGAACAACCCACGTTTTGGTTGCGGAATGATCTTCCGCCACATGTAGGTCTAGTGGGATTATCCCTATGGCAGGAAATCGGGACTAAATAAAATACCCTATCCCATTCAAGTTCGATTATCCATTTTTATAAGAATCCATACATATCTTCAAAATTCTTCCGAAATTATCCTGATTATGAATACCCAATTCAGTTATAAAATTATGAAACATATTCGTTCCAAAACAAAAAAAAAAAAAACAAAAAATACAAGATATATATACATGATTCCTTTCAAACACCCCTTATCTTATGTGGCGTATGTGGATGCACACCATGTGTATTTGAAATACACATGGCTTACATCTAAGCACGCTACATAGATTGGGAAGTTGCAAATCCAGACTACCCCTTCCAAACCTGCGAATGGATATATATTACTCGTTAATTAGGATTTGATTAGGATTTCAATTCCTTAATAAAGTAATTAAAATTAAGATTACTTTAAATAAATATATATTGCCCGTGCACCTTAATTTATCTTCTTCACTCTAATAATCTTCTCCTCAATTAATCCAGTTCTTTGCATTGCTTGGAGCTAAAGATGTCACGCTTCCTCCCTTTAGAACTAATAAACGAAATCCTCTTGAAATTACCCGTAAAATCGTTGCTCTGTTTTACCACAGTGTGCAGATCATGGCACTCACTCATTACCAGTTCCAAATTCATCTCATCGCATGTTTCAAACCGCGCAACCAATAAACCATACTTCTTGTCGATTTCTGATGTAAATGAGTCTGCATTTCGCTACCATCTGCTTGAAGATGATGAGGAGAATAAAATATTTTATTTCTCTTCGTTAGAGCTACCCTACAATTCCTACCGAGTAGCTGGCACCTCTGATGGATTGGTTTGCCTATATAGTGGTTTCATCATGCCGATTATTCTGTGGAACTCCTCTATTCGAAAGCATACGCTATTACGGGTGCCACCATAAAGCCAGATGAGACTATTGGTTGTATTTATGGATTTGGTGCTTCCAATGGTGATTTCAAGGTTGTGAGGATTATCATTTCTGATTCTTTAATGCAAGGAATTGCTCCAGATTCAGATGTTGTTCTTGATGTGGATATTTACTCGCTAAATTTAGACACATGGCGAAGGCTGCAGTTTAGTTATTCTATTAACTACTGGATGTCTATAAATCACAGGGGACAAGCTTTAATAAAAGGAGTTGTGCATTGGCTCTCATTTAATTATTTCTTTCTGATTTTGGCATTTGACCTAGAAAATGAAGTATTTGAGCATATAATGTTACCAGATAAGTTAGCAGATGCAGCAGAGGTTTTTAATACTGTATCTTTATCTATTACAGTAGTAGGAGAATCACTTGGTGTGATAGCATGCTATCATGAAAATGGATTGTGTTGTATTTGGTTGATGAAAGAGTATGGAGTGGTAGATTCCTGGACTATGTTGTATAACATTAATTCTGGAGCTTGGTTAGATGTGATTGGATTAAGGAAGAACGGTGAAGTTCTGGTTTTCTCATTATTGGATGGATTTGGTACCTATATTCCAGAGACAAAGTTAATAAAGAATATTGGAAGGTATGATGGTTCATGGTTATTGTATGCTAATAATTGCAAGGAAAGTCTCGCTTTGCTTGGTGGAGGAAACCTTACCTCAGATGAGTCGTTGCTTCCGCCTGGCAGTTGCACTTCAAAGAGTCGAAAACGTCAGTGGAGGCATTAGGATAGGTGATAGGTGGGCTAGCTTTAACATGTTATCTAGTTCTTGCATCTTTAGCCTTGTATTTTCCCTTTTTTTTTATAATCTATTTATCTAATCTAGATGAATGAAATCCTGCAGGTTCTTTTTATTACTTATTAAACTGATTTACCAGCAATCTATCAGAACTTCACCAGCCTCCCAGGGTGGGTTGAGATTAAGTGTTTGGCATGATGGAAAATTCACTGTCATGTTAGGTTCTGTTTTAGTAGTTGTGAATCTGATTGGACAAATTACATGTTTCACTTTGTTGTTTTGAGCATTATACTTCACGATGATTTTCCTCTCGTATTTCTGCACTCTGCAGTTGTATTAACTAAATTTTTAAGGAAGAGTTGGACAGGAAATACTCTGATTTTTTTCTTACCTGTTCATTTGCCGAGAAGGCGAGAACCATCATGATTTTCCTCTTCCACCAACTTGGATACTTATCCACCACAGCAAAACAATACTATTTTATGTGGAATCTGCATTGAGAGAGAGTTTTTGGGTGAGGTAGAGCCATAGAGGGCTGTGGCATTTATCTGGTCGAGGAACTTTTTATTATTCATCTGTGTCTTGTCTTGTTTATTAGCATGTATCTATCTAACATGTCTTCACTCCTCAGTTGAATTCTTTTGGATGAAATCTGCAGCTATATACACTGTCTAGGCTCTAATATCTTCTGCCCGTTCCTTCTTTAGATTATGATCTTCATAATTTGTTACCTTTATGCTTGATAACCACTATGATTCCATACTTGAGTATGCAACAGCAAAATTGCTTTCCCCGGCTCCATTTCAAACCAATATATCCATGTAAAAAACTCAAAATTGCAAACTTTTTCTTTTCTCGAAAATAGACAAGTGTATCTTCTCAACCATATTGAATCTTTGAGCTGATAATTTCTGAGGAACAGGCTGCACTCTGCAGTTGTATTAACTAAATTTTTAAGGAAGAGTTGGACAGGAAATACTCTGATTTTTTTCTTACCTGTTCATTTGCCGAGAAGGCAAGAACCATCATGATTTTCCTCTTCCACCAACTTGGATACTTATCCACCACAGCAAAACAATACTATTTTATGTGGAATCTGCATTGAGAGAGAGTTTTTGGGTGAGGTAGAGCCATAGAGGGCTGTGGCATTTATCTGGTCGAGGAACTTTTTATTATTCATCTGTGTCTTGTCTTGTTTATTAGCATGTATCTATCTAACATGTCTTCACTCCTCAGTTGAATTCTTTTGGATGAAATCTGCAGCTATATACACTGTCTAGGCTCTAATATCTTCTGCCCGTTCCTTCTTTAGATTATGATCTTCATAATTTGTTACCTTTATGCTTGATAACCACTATGATTCCATACTTGAGTATGCAACAGCAAAATTGCTTTCCCCGGCTCCATTTCAAACCAATATATCCATGTAAAAAACTCAAAATTGCAAACTTTTTCTTTTCTCGAAAATAGACAAGTGTATCTTCTCAACCATATTGAATCTTTGAGCTGATAATTTCTGAGGAACAGGTAGTTTATTTAATGATGCAGAAATCAGTCAACTACATCACATATATAATTCAACTGCTAAAAGGTGGGGATGCCGATCCAGTCCATTGTCATTCTCATTCCTAGACCTCTGGAAATCAAACATTTTATTTTTCTATGTGACTATACCGTAATGGGAATTTTATAAACTATGAAATGTTAATTAAATCATATTTATCCATATATATTTATTACATACAAAAGAAATAACCTGATAACAACTCGGTTTAAAAGTACATAGAAAATAATTAAAAATTAACACATCAGTTAAAAAGAAAATAGTTTAATGCAAATTAAAAAAATACTTCTTAGAAAATATATATACATACACACACATTTATAAATTAAGAAATTGTGAATTATATTAGAAAATAAAAAAAAAAAGAACTTTGAATATAGATAAATCAATCAAAATACCAAGAAAGATATATATATATATATATATATCCAGCATACAATTTACCTTTCTAAAAAAATAATTAATTTACAGCAAAATTTACCTAACATATAAGCAAAAGTCTAAAATAACGTTCACTTAAATCGTTTTTGAGGATAACATGTATTATGATTCATGTTTATTGTACGGTAATAGTTCCAAGGAAAAGACTCGCTTTGCTTGGAATTAAGAAACCAAACATCATAGGTTCCTCCTGGCTATTGGACTTCAGAGAGTCGAAAACGTCAATCGAGGCGTTAGGATTGCTGATAGACGGGCTAGCTTAATTATTTGAACTTAGAAAATAAACTGGATATTAGACATATATTATTCATATAGTATAATATGTGAGTTAAAGATCATTAAGACATGATTCATCTTAAAAGGTCAACTTTATTATCTCAAATGCTAATTACATGTTAGTTTTGAATTGTTGAAGACCATTTGTGGCTTATATGTTGGTTTTGAATTGTTGAAGGTCGCATGATTTAAAAGTATAAACTAATAGACCAAGTCATATTTACATTATTTATTTTATTCTCAACTCGCGTAAGATTTTTACTTTAATTTTTTCGTTAAAGCCTACGTGAATATTTCTTTTTAATAGGGCGGCCTCGAGATTCGAACCATAAACTTTGCCACTCTGATACCATGTTAAAACAAAATTTTAGTAATAGAAACAATTTGTTACTATTAAAAACAGAATAGTAACGTATTAGTAACGGAGCGCGCATAGTCATGGAATTAGTAATGGAATCATTTATGTTACTACTTTTTTGTTATCAATCACATTACTGAATAGTAACAGAAACCATTTGTCACTATTGGCAACGGATTACCAACAACTTAATAACAAATATTCTATTTTATATTTTTTTAATTGTATAGTTAAAGTTACCAACGGAATCAGCAATGAAACTAGGTCGGTTGGTAATAATCTGTTTCTAATCTGTTGCTATTTGTAGCAAGCATTGACCGTTGCTATTCGTCACGGACCTTCCTGTCACTAATTTCTTGAAGAACGAAAAACTTTATAATTTTGTTTCACTTAAAATTTTCAAAAAAAAATTTGAAACTTTTGTTAAAAATTTTTCCTCTCAAAGTAGCATGTACAGATGGACACCACATGGATTTGAAATTGAGAAGTTTTTGAACGGCACTTTCGTTTCAGTTCGTAGAAAATTTTAATGGGATATGCTAAGGAAGCAAGACATTTTCCAGCGGACAAATCAGAATACAAGAAGGGCGCGGCATATTAGCGTAGAGGCAAATGCTGAGGATATGGCAAGGAAGCTGCAGAGTCGCATCCAGACGGTGATTATCCAGCATTGATGAGAAAGATTGTTGGGCCCCGTCTTCCTGTATTTAAGAAAGAAGAGGTGGAACTAGTGAAAGGATCTTGTGACTTCTTGAGCATAAATTATTACATGACATATTATGCCAAAAATCAGCCTCTGCACAAAAATTTACCACCAAATTACAACAACGATAAGCAAGTTGAATATCTCAGCAAGTACATAGCCAACCTTTATGAAGATCCATACAATTATAACTTGTATCTTGAAGTTAAGATTATCAAAACTAGTAAAATTCTCATTGTTTTGTAGCCGAGCGTAACGGGAAACTGATTGGCCCACAGGTAAGCCATCCTCCCTGAAAAATGGAAAAATTATTAAATAGAAAATAGAATGATTTATTGATTATTCTGTCAACTTAGGGAGGGATATATAAAAACTCTTAAGATTTAGACACAATGAGTTGGATATAGGTACTTGTGACAGTTTACACAATTTCTAATGAGTTGGATATAGGTACTTGTGACAGTTTAACACAATTTCTAATGCTTATGTACAATCTTTTATTTTGGTTTAGGCTGGTTCAACATGCTCTTCATAGTTCCTAAAGGAATTTACCGTCTCATGCTTCATGTAAAGAAAAGATATAACAATCCCGACATTTTCATTACAGAAAATGGTATGCAATTGTGTTCCTTTATCAGTGTAGTAATTAATAAGAAAATGCATAACAAATGCAGACATTTTGTTGAACACATCAATGTTTTTAGGTGTGGATGAGAAGAGTTATAGAAGTATAACAATTTCTGAAGCTTGTAAAGATGAAACAAAGGTTAAATATCACAAGGACCATCTCAAATGGCTTCAACATGCAATAGAGTAAGTATGCTCACTTTGTTTACTTAGCAGTTCTATTAAAGAAAATAAATAAATTTTGATGTCTCCAGTGTATTGACAATTTTCCTTTCCTTTTTAGTGAGGGTGTACGTGTGAAGGGTTACTTCTTATGGTCACTGTTTGATAATTTGGAAGGGGCCGAGGGGTACGCCGTCTGATTTGGCATCTTTTATGTAGACTTCATGAATGGACATTTGAGAATGTTGTAATAATCGACCCAAGAATTCAGAAATTAATCCCAAACCACCCACGTGAAAACTGAAAAGAACACAAAACAAAGATATGTTCGCCCCGAAGGGCACGGAGTTCAGCACCACCGCCTACATCTCCGTTCGAAGCTCCACCGGAGAGAATGAGCCCTGTTCCACTATAACTACAGAAAGTTTACAAATCCCGTTCACAAAGAACAACCGAAAACACAATATCAAACTCTACTGCTATACAACCCAAACAAAGCTCCAACAAGCCCTATGAAGATCTAACCCTATCTCACAAAGAGATTTCACAAAGAATACAAGAGAAAGACCTAGAGAGGAATACACGCACAAAGAAGAGGCGTATGAACTGCTGCCTTGCCCTAATCTAAAGAGCCAAAAGCCTTTTCTATGGGAGATGGATGGCTGTGATTAATCTTGAAGATCCAACGGCCCAAAATGAATAAGCAACAATTTGTTTAAAAAACCTTACTTTACAAACCTGAAAGCACGTTTTTTCCAAAAAAAAAAACACACTTTACAGAGAAGATTCCCTAGAGACTCAGCTATATGGTGGATGAATTTCCTGAACAAGCAAGAAGACTCAATTACATGGTGGATGAATTTCCTGAAAATGATATGGAAAAACAAGTTTCCCTTGAAGCCTGCCATTGCACCACCAACTTGATTTTCCTCTTCCACCAACTTGGATACTCATCCACCACAGCAAATCAATATTGTTTTATGTGGAAATCTGGATTAAGAGAGAGTTATTGGGTGAGGTAGAACCATAAAGGGCTGTGGCATTTATCTGGTTGAGGAACTTTTTATTATTCATCAGTGTCTTGTCTTGTTTATTAGCATGCATCTATCTAACATGTCTTCACTCTTCAGTTGAATTCTTTTGGATGAAATCTGCAGCTATCTGCACTGTCTAGGCTCTAATATCTTCTGTCCGTTCCTCCTTTAGATTATAATCTTCATAATTTGTTACCTTTATGCTTGATAACCACTATGATTCCATATTTGAGTATGCTACAGCGAAATTGCTTTCCCCTGCTCCATTGCAAACCAATACATCTAAGTAAAAAATTCAAAATTGCAAACTTTTTTCTTTTTTACGAAAATAGACAAAATGTATCTTCTCAACTCTCAACCATATTGAATCTTTGAGCTGACCGTTTCTCAGGAAAAAGCAGTTTATTTAATGAAGCAGAAATCAGTCAACTACATTACATATATAATTCAACTGCTGAAAGGTGGGCTATGCAGGGACATTTAATTTCTAGCTCTTATTTTGTATATGCATTTCCGAAAACCAAAAATATTAATGGCCATTATAATAATAACTTAAATAAAAGTATTGAGTTACATCCGACTTTAAGTGTAACAAAACCGAAATTCGTAATTTTTTAAAGAAAAGAAAGACATAATATGGAACTGAAACCTCTTTTAGCAATCTAATTAGATCGATCTCATTCTCATTCACAACTCAAAAACTTCATAAATAAATCAAGAATGCATACAAGAAGAATTATGCTAAGCAGATGTCAACATTTCCCTTTATTATTATAATAATAAATTAATAAAGATGAGTGGTAATTAAAAAGACTAGATTCTCACCAGTACATTGCACGGGAAGATACCAAATCTTAGCCACATTAAACTGTAATATTTTAATTACCTTATTGTTGACTAAGAGTTATTATATTTTACTCGATATCAAATGCGATTAAGTGAACTCAGTATGAATGGAAAAAAAACCATCAAATGGATACCCGCAGGTACGTAACCCAGCCCTGTTAAGACGGAAAATACCCGACTAAATGGGTAATTAGGTCGGGGATGGAATAAAGAAAATCGACTCGGCTTGCGAATAGGTCGGCGAAAGTTATTATACTTTTTACCCGTACCCGACCGATTTAACCATTTCTTATTAAAAAAAAAAAGCAAAAATATTTACCAAAAATTCTAATGGTTTGAAAAGTAAAAAGATAACAAAACTCATCAAGAAAACTTAATAATTTCAATTGCAATCGTAATTCCATCTTGGGGACTCTCCCATGTTTATAATAATACTATTCATTAAGTAAAAAATGAAAATAAAAATTTATAGATATATAAATAGGCCGTTAAATTGGTAATTACCTTCACAGGCCCATCCCCAACCCATGCCCCATTTATCAACTGATCAAGGATTTGATGGTTCACGGCCCATGTGGACGTTTGAATAAAAATGAAAGTGGGTATCCTGTTTGTCGGCGACGAAATGACGGGAGGACTGTTGAAAAAAATGAGGTTCATCTTGATAATCAATTTGTCATCCCCTATAACAAATATTTGTTGATGCAGTATGGAGCTTATAATAATGTTGAATGGTGCAACCAGTCCAAGTCCATTAAGTATCTCTTTAAGTATATTAATAAGGGCAATGACCGAGTCACAGTCACTTTTTGTCAAAACACTGACAAGGCTTGTGAGGATGACATTGATAAAATTGATATGTACTATGACTGTCAGTACATTTCTGCTTGTGAGGCTGCTTGAAGGATATTCAGTTTTAACCTCCATTATAGAGATATATCTGTCAAGAGATTGGGACTCCATCTTCAAGATGAATCGGGCGCTTTCTATTCTCCAAATGATCAGATCGGTGAGGTCTTAACTCGATTGTCTATGAATCAAAGTATATTTCTCGCTTGGATGGAGGCAAACAAAAAATATCCTAAAGCGCGGACCTTGACATATACAGAGTTCCCTACAAGATTTGCTTGGAAGAGAGGTATAAGAGAATGGGTACTGAGCAAACAACAGTTCGCCATTGGGAAGGTTTATTTTATTCTTCCAGTATCAGGTGAAAAGTACTATTTGAGAACCCTTCTCAATCTCGTTCGTAGGGCTACAAGTTTTGAAAGTTGAAGTTTTATGATGGAGTAAAATACGATACGTTCATGGATGCCCGTTATGCTTGAGGCCTTTTAGACGATGACTGAGAGTACATTGACACTATTATGAAAGCAAGTTACTGGGGATTGGCTCATTCTTTGCAGACTCTATTTAGCCCGGCCAGATTACGTTTGGAAAAACTATTGGCAAAAATTGTCTAACGATATTTTGTACAATCAACAAATTATTTTGGGAAACCAAGTAATCTATATTGTAATGTATTTTCCTTTATTTTCTACTTTGCTTCAATTAACCCAAATAATTAGATTTAATATGATTAAGTATTTCATATTCTCTGTGAGCAGAGCTTCAGTTCACTACTAAAAAACCTGTCCTTCAGCTATGGCAAATTCCGTCGCTAAAGCCCGAATTTGCGTCGGTAAAGGTCATTTCCAATGGAAAATGGGCTGTCAGAAACTGCCTCAGTGAAAGTCTCTTCGATAATACTTTCGAAAGGCCTGTGAAAGCATCCCAACACACCAGCCCACCTACAGAGCAAGCCCTCACCCGAACTTGACCCGTAGACCCGTGAGAATTAAATTCCCTTACAAACTCCACAATTGGCAGTTGGGGAGTTAAGTCCCAACCGCTAGGCCAATATGAATACCTGTTAATATGTTGCCCAAAAAAATATATGAAGTATTTTCTAGTATTTTCCCAGTTTAAAACATTGGGGCTTTTTTATTTAATTAAACCTTGTTATATATATTTTTAACAAATGTCATTTATATTCTAAATTTATTTGCCTGTGTCAATTAATATAATATTTTTTAAACCACACATGCACTGCATGGATAGAAAAACTTACTAAAATATATTATTAGATAGTTATACATAAATCTGTAATATTTACACCCCTATAAAAAATAAAAAAACACAAATATACATTAATTGAATTAATAAGATTAATGGATTTAGTAATCGTAAAGTTCAAGATCATTTAAAGACAACATACATTCTTACATATATTCCTTCGTACATATGTACAATAATGGAAAAAATATCTGCTATCCGCCTCATTTTAAAAAATCCTAATAAAACTAACAAATTCAAAAAAAAATGTATAATGCATTAAAAAATTCAAATAACATCAAACTCACCAAATAACATCAAACTCACCAATACACATGGTAGAGATGGTATATTAACGAATTAGGATGGATTAGCTAGAGCTTGTTTTAGAATTAACATTTTAGATTTGATATTTCAATTTGTTAGTAAAAAATACTAACAAACAAAACAAATAGGCAAAATGGTTAATGTTTAGTTGTTAAACCCAATGGTCACATGTTTAAAGTCTTCTTTGAAATTCTTTTACGAAAATGTTTACCAAATTTACCAAATTTAAATTTTTAAATTTAAATTTAAAAATTTTTAAAAAGAAAATTTTTAAATTTTTACCAAATTTAAAAAGAAAAAGAATAGTTATCGCAAAATTTATCAAATAAAAAAAGGCTGAAAAATCGCGGTACAAAAGATACTGAGACTTAAGTAGATTAATTAATATATAAATTTTTTACACTGGTTTCTTAGGTTATTATATCCATTGTTAATTAAAACAAGAACAAAAAAGGCAGCCTATTAAATTCTTTTTTTGTTCTATCAATAAAAGGGTTATTTTCATTCTAGGTCCTCAACCTTTCAATTTTATATCAATTTTGTCCCCATTTTTTTAGGCCTGCTAAGTCCCCAACCTTTCATTTATTATCACATTAGGTCCCCAACATCACTTTTCGTCCCCAACCTTTCAATTTTCACTATTAGTCCTTTTCCAAATGACTATTATGCCCTTACTTCTTTATTTTCACTATAGGTCCCCAACTTTTCTATTTTTATACGATTTTATCCCCATTATTTTTTTAGGCATATAGGACCTCTAACATTTCATTTGTTGCCGCATTACGTCGCTAATAACATCTTCCAACATCAACCTTTCAATTATTGATTTTAATTCCTGTTAAAATTAATATTATACCTCTAATTATTTAAATTAAAAATAAAGAACTATATAAAATAAGAACACTACACATCTTAGCCTGTAGTGATAACAAAAAATTTGATCTGCACCAAACTTGATAGATACCTAATTTGCGTAAAAAAGTTTCTAATTTGAGAGTCGATATAACAGATTGGATTGGATTTTTTGATTCATCCCATATCACATAGCGGATATAGATCATGGTGGATAAAAAAATCATTTTTAATTTACAAACATGAAACTGAACCCTAATATGCTAATTCTAATTTTTTGTGGATCCACAATTAGTAGATCAAATTTGATTGAGACGGATAACTATTCGAGGGCAAATTAAGATGAAAATCACAAGAAGAGACAAGAAATGAAATTAGAATAAAGTATGATGACTATGTTTATTTTTAATAAATCAAAAATCAATTTTTTGGGGTGGACCTACCCAATTCATATCCGCCACGTGATTTGTTGTAGATCAAGAAATCAGATCGTATTCATCACGCAGATATTTATATCGACAAATTTCTTTGACGCGAATTTGATTTCTATCGAGACCGTTATAGATCGATTTTTTATTATCATTATTTCCGATTCCAATTGTTGCGATTTGGTTGTGTTGGAGTAAGTTAGGTGTAATTAACCCTATTTTATATTATTCTTTATTTTTTATTTAAATAATTAATAGTATTAACAGTAAAAATTAAAATGTTATGTATGAAAAGTGTTAATGGGGATATAACACGACAAAATATGAAAGATTAGAGCTCTTATACGTTGAAAAAATAATGGGGACAAAATCGTATAAAAATAGAAAGGTTGGGGACCTATAGTGGAAATAAAGAAGCACTGGTATAATAGTCATTTGGATAAGGGCTAATAGTGAAAATTGAAAAGTTAGGGACGAAAAGTGACATTGGGGACCTAATGCGATAATAAATGAAAGGTTAGGGACGAAAAGTGACATTGGGGACCTAATGCGATAATAAATGAAAGGTTAGGGACTTATAGTGAAAATAACCCTTAATAAAAATGTGCTTAATGAGATTTTTTTAAACCAATAATTAATAAAGAATTTTATTTATAACCATTGTTTTATTAACCACCAAAAAAACCAAATAAAATCTTCATTGATGATTAAAGTTTTTGTTTTAGATATGTTTTTCATTGGAAAGTCGTATTACCATTAAAAATTTATTTCATATTATATTCCTTACCTAATTAATTGCTGAACATTACTTGAGTGCATAGATTTATATAAAGGCAATTTTACGATCATGTGTGAACAAAGCACGCAAATGAGCCTATGTGCGCATAAGCCGCACATGTGTCCAACAATAGTTGAAGAAAGACATCTAACTATTCATACCTTTCTAATTCCATAACTACAATTGTTATTATGCAGATTGAGATTCCATGTTTGATGTTCACTTCCATTAATAGAATTTCTAATCGTTCATAACATTTTTAAATTTGGGATAAATTTATTTTCTATTATATAGGTTAACATATCAAATATATTTTTGGCAGTTTATACATTTTACTATAGAACACTGGGCATATTAACAAAAAAAAAATCACACTAAAGGGGGCATGGAGAGGGGAGGGAAATTGAAAAATTATCTTCAAATTTATCAAAAAAAGCTTTTAACTAACAATATTTCGTTTTTCTTACAAAAAAGGAAAAATTTCAAGAATTACAAAGGAGGATTAAAAAATTTTTTAGAAGTATGATTCCGAAGGAAAGCATTCCATCAGAAAGTTCAGTCACATATTTCCGACGGTTCCGTCGGAAATTTCTGACTTCTATCGGAGAGTTTTCGACGGTTGGACTTGTCCGCCGGAAATTTCCAACTGCTTCTTATGTTGTCGGAAATTTCTGACAGCTATATTTTTCTGTCGGAAATTTTCGAAGGCCTAATTGATGCCGTAGGAAATTTCCGACTTCTGATAGACAGACTGTCTGAAATTTCCTACGGACTGACCCTTTCCTTTTAGTCTGAAATTACTGACGGTTCTATTAGAAAATTTCCATAGCTGATGGGCCAGTTTTTAGTAGTGGTTGACATATAAGGAAATACAGAATTACGCACTTGTGGAAGTAGAAACGCTGCTCTCTAAAAAAGGGAAGAGTCTGTATGATTTTCCCACAATGCCTTTTCCAAATGAGGTTTATTTTGCGAATAATAACAACAATTTAATAGATGAAGAACTTAGATATCACAGGGTGGCATTAGCTAAACAGCATTCGTTGTTGCTTCCAAAGCTAACAAAGGAGCAGCGTCTTGTTTATGATACAATTATGCATTTTGTTAACGGAGACACTGACTGTATGTTCTTTGTATATGGTGCTGGTGGAATGGGTAAAACCTTCATTTGGAATACTCTGTCAGCTGCAATGAGATCAAAAGGGGAGATAGTACTCAATATAGCTTCAAGTGGAATTGAATCTCTTTTTCTTCAAGGTGGTCGGACTATGCATTCAAGATTCGCAATACCGCTTAATCCACATGAGAATTCTACATGCAACATTTCACCTGGAATTCCGTTGGCAATGTTGATATCTAAGGAAAAGATTATTTTTTGGGATGAAGCTCATATGATGCACAGACATTTTTCGAAGCACTTGATAGGACAATGTGCAATATTCTGTCAGACAATAATCTACTTAGTAATGATCAATTTTTTGGAGGTAAGACAGTTGTATTTGGTGGGGATTTTAGACGAGTATTGCCTGTTATTCCGAAGGGTAGTCGATAGGATATAGTACCATTAATTCATATAATTTGTGGCATCACTGCAAAGTTTTTAGATGACCAAGAATATGAGGCTTCTTCGAGTTGAAAATGCTGAGAAAAGCTTAGAGCTGAAGATTTTTTCAGATTGGATTTTAGGCATAGAAGATGGTATTGTTGGTGATGATAATGGAGGCCATGCTGTGATATATATACTAGAGGATCTGTCGGTGAGATCTTCAGGTGACCCTATTGCATCTATTCTCAATAGTACATATCCTAACTTCCAAGTTAATGGACGAGACTTGCTTGTTCAAATGGCTATCTTAGGCCCCACGAATAATGTTGTTGACAAAGTGAATAACAATATGGTTTTGCAGAATCAAATTGAGTTAAAGACATATCTAAGTTCTGATTATGTTTGTAAGTCGGATTCTAATAGTGAGTTGATGCAAGATCTCCACACAGACCAGACTTTTTAAACGGGATAAGATGTTCGGGAGTCCTAACTGAGATTAAAGGTTGGCGTCACAGTGATGTCAATGCGGAATATTGATCCCGCTAGACTCTGTAATAGTACCAGGCTTTAGTAACTCGACTTGGGAGTCATGTTATTGAAGCTAAAATTTTATCGGGGTCAAACTCAGGTGAAAATTTTTTTATTCCGAGACTTTCTCTGATGCCGTCTGATATGAGGTTGCCTTTTACATTTCAGAAGAGATAGTTTCCGTTGATAGTCTCTTATGCAATGACAATTAGCAAGAGTCAGGGTCAGTCGCTTTCTCATATTAGTATATTATTGCCCAGTCTTTGCTCATAGACAATTTATATTGCTATGTCTAGAGTTACCAGTCCGGGAGGTTTGAAGATATTTATCTATGATCACACAAGTTGTCCAAGTAAATCAACTGTAAATGTTGTGTCCAGAGAAGTGATTCGTAATTTGTATTAGTTAAACCTTATTATTATTTTGTGTTTGTTAGTGTTTGTGTAGTTTTTGCATTATAATTAAGTTATTCATTAATATTTTTATTGTCTTATTATATTTTTCCTGAATTACATTGGTATTACATACGTGATACTTTTTGTACGTCTTGAGTATGTAGTATTCTTAGTTGATTACTTAAATTTTAACTAAATATAAATAATTATAAGTACTATATAAAGTCCACCATTTAATAGGTGTGGTGCAATATAATATTTATATATCTAGCGTTTAACACAATATAATTACATTGGTCAATTGCATTATAATAACAATGTGTTCTATAATATGTCATTGATACAGTATGGGGTAATTAATGATCAGCATTATTCATCCCAAATAATTTACGATATATAATTTAATTATTATTTGATTGGACAATCTCCGTGTAACGCATAGGTGAAAAAGTGTGTCTATATATAGTAACTCAACTTCGATTTTCGAGTCGAGTTACTTCTAAAAAATAAGATAAACAAATATATATATATATATTTGTTTATCT
>CAVNYN010242957.1:0-13833 GCA_963692815.1 Nyctanthes arbor-tristis | reverse complement strand
TGCTCCTTACGCTCTTATTGTTTTGTTTTGGCATTTGATTATTGACAGTGCACTATTATTTTAGATAAACCATTGGTTCTTGTTCTAGGGCATCGCTTGTGGCGCTGTTTACCCGTTTGCTTTACTTTGTGATAATATGGCTTTGCTGTGTAGTCCTAGCCATTTTGAATTGTTATTGAATCTTTGTGTATTAAGCTTGCGGGTAGGGACTAAGCTAGTGATGGCCCAACTTGTGCTTATGATTAACTTTTTTGTGGTATTATGACATTCTTTCATTTTATTATGAGCTAATACATGTCGTTATTCACTAAGTATTTTGTACTCACCTCCCATATTCTACAATCACGTAGATACTAAATTAAAGGTATGTCGCTGGATCGCCCTAAAGATGAAGGAGATACATGTATGTGATCGAGAATTTAGTGTGTGGCCGAGGTTTCATTGTGGGTAGCCCACAATACACTTAATTATCAGAGTGAGCAGCGAAAGCATCTCAATACTTTTGAATTGTATTTATAAAGTCTCGCTCTTGAATTTGAATTGAGACAACGCTTCTGCTATTGATATTTTGAGGTAATATAGTGATGAAATTGGGGGCGTGACACCTATTGCTTCTTTATGATTGAAAAATGTGTCTGTATCTCTTCATAGGGACAACATTGTTCTTAACCTAGCCTTGTAACGAGACATATCATTTTTCTTGTTTCAAGAAAATTTCTGTTTTAGCTTAATATGAAAAAGTCTACTTGTACTCACACTTTTTACAAAAGTGAGTTGGTAAAATTAGAGTAATTGATTTTTAAGTGATTTGATTTGATGTGTGGGGAATAAAAAGATTTTTGCCGTATGTGCGTGTGGGGAATAAAAAGATTTTTGCCCTATGTGCGTGTAAAATAGCTTTTATAAGAATTTTGTTTACATGAAGTGGAATTGGTTTAATATTTGGTTAGAAGCAATTATTATCTTTGAACATTTATCTGGACTGATAAATTCGTCCAAATTATATTACTTTTTTGTTGTTTAACTTTTAATTTTCTAAAATACTCTTATTTATATTGCATTATAATCAGCAATAAAGAAGTCATAGAGTGAAATATTAAATAAATCAAAATGCATATTAAAAAATACATTCGTATATTGTATATTTCCAACAACATTAATTAAGCTAGCTTTTTTAATTTATGTGAAGAATGAAAGGGAAATATCTTGTATGATGGAGGGACTGAGGGAGTATTATTTATTGAACCATTTCGTCATAGGAGTAAGGCAATATACATAGTCCTTCCATATTCAATTTGAAAATCTAATATTCAAATTGGAAACTAGTTTGTTGAGTCCTTCCATTCTCCACTAGCAATACTAAAGTTTTCACAGCATCAAGGTTAAGCCCAGCTTGTTAGGGTTGATGTTGTGAAAATAATATTTGAATAATATTTGAAAGGGAAAATAATATTTAAAGTTTCCACCACTAGCAATTTGAATATTAGATTTTCAAATTGAATATGGAAGGACTATGTATATTGCCTTACTCCTTTGATGAAATGGTTCACTAAATAATATTTGTGTTTCTATGTCTCTTCTACAATAAATTCTCATGTTTGCCTTTCTAGATGATGGGTTCTAATTTATTACATTTACTTTCTATTGAAATTTGAGATTTATTTCTTAATGGAAGGACATCAATTAAAATTAAGAGAGATGTAGAATAAGTGGTGGATATTTAAAAATGTGTGAATATAATCGAATAGTTGTCAAATCAAATATAGGTAAAGATTAAAATTCTGCCATAATTTGACGGCAATAATATGAATCAAACACCCTATCAAAGTTTGTTTGAGAGAGACTTTTGTCATAGACTAATATAGGCATGTGCTTTGCATGTGCTTTGCATGTTCATTAAATATCAAATATTGTGGTTTAAGAATTATTAAATTATTATGTATGTTAAATAAAATAAATAGTAACCAACACATGTTTTTATCAGCAACACTGATTGAATTAAAATATAAAGCTGGAGTTAAAATTGATGACAACATAAACCCGACAAGCTAGACTTAACCTTGAAAGCCGTAAAAACTTCAGTATTGCTAGTGGAGAGTGAAATGACTCAATAAACTGGTTTCCATTTGAATATTAGATTTTAATTTGTTACAGAAACATCAGATCTCAGACTAGCTAGATTTCTATCTGTTATGTTACGGAGATCTTAGTATTAAGGACTATGGAGATCTTGGTATTAAGGATTATGAGTAATGCCTTACTCCTTTGATGAAATGGTTCACTAGATAATATGTGTGTTTTTATTTTTTCTTCTACAATAAATGCTCATGCTTGCCTTTCTAGGTGATGTTAATTTATTATATTTACTTTTTATTGAAATTTGAGATTTATGTCTTAATCAAAGGACATCAATTAAAATTAAGTGCAATTTAGAATAAGTTGTGAACATTTAAAAATATGTGAATATAATTGAGAAATTGTCAAATCAAAGGTCAGTAGAGATTATAATTCTACCATAATTTGATAACAATAATGAGAATTAAACACTCTATCAGAGTTTGTTTGGGAGAGACTTTTGTCATAGACTAGTATAAGCATGTGTTTTGTGCGTGCTTTGCACGTGCTTGAATTTTTATTAAATATCAAATATTGTGGTTCAAGAGTTATTAGATTATGTTCGTTAAATAAAATAAATAATAACCAAAACCCTTTGTTTTTATCAACAACACTGATTGAATTAAAAAGTAAAATAATTAGGATTTAATTGAATTGTTGTAAAATAAGTATATTAATTAATTAACTTTAACTTTAAAAAAATAAAAAGAAGTTGAATTAAATAAACTCTGAGCGACTAAATTTGGACTCAAATGGATGAAGGATAATAGATTGGGATATTTGTGGGAAATATAAAAGGTGAAACTAAATCTTGTACCTGTCAATTCTGAGATTTACAACTAATATGTTCACAATTAGCTTTTGAAAGTTAACTCATATAAGACTTCAAGTTGAGGGTTTCAATTTGACATATATATTGCACATTAGTTATGTGAAAAATTAAAGTCATTTTCCCCCTAAAATGTGTATTAGTTGAAAATGAATTTTTTTTACTTAATTAATATTTTAAGGGCAAATAAGGAATAGATAAAATATATAAATGTAAGATAGGAATTTTGTAACATCCGGCAAAATTTTAACAATAAATTAAGCAATATGATAGTTATGTTGATGATGATAGAAGAATTACTTGAATTGCAAGGTTACAAGATTATTACTCAAATAAATGCCAAAAATTAGAATGTAACAACGTGATTGTATTGAACTATATCAGTTGTAAAGTTACAAGATTGTTACTCAAATGAATGTCAAGGATTATAATGTAATTATTGAAAAACGTGATCGTTATTTGACGATGAATAATCACTTGAATTGCATTAGTTATGTCCTAAGGCTACAAAGCTAATGCCTAAAAATTGAAATGGGGCTATTGACAACATGATTGTTAATTTGACATCGATTGAATTAGAATATGGTTATTGATAACGTGGCTGCTATTTTGACGATGATTCAGTAATTACTTGAATGGCAAGATTTCAAGATTGTTACTCAAATGTTATCCAAAGTAAGAATGAGATTATTACCTAGTATGATCTAAAATATAGCAACCTAAATGTATGATCATAATAAGTAAAAGGACCTCGAATAACATTAATCAACGTATAATGACTTACTTTTAAGACAACACAAAGTATAAGGACTTCTTGAACAATAAACGAGTGAACCTTATATTGCCACATCGCCTCTTGACATACACGGTTGTCGTAATTTAATTGGCGGAACTCAAAGTTTTACTAAAAAAACTAAATTTGGACGGTTATAAATAGAGGGCTATAAGGTAAAGGTTTTTCAAACCTATCCCATCCTCTCTCACTCCTTCTCCACATCCATACTTGTTAAGAGCAATTGTCTTGCCTCTTATTGAATCCTAAGCCTTTCATAAAAGGACATTCTTCCAAATACAGTAAAGGGAGAAAAATAACCCCTAAAACCTATAGAACAATTAGTTTGACACTTAGAAAGAATACATAAGGAATCCAACTTGAAATACCACTTTAATTAAGGAAAATGATGGTTTTGAGGGCACTTGTCAACAATTCAAGGAACCTTTGGAAGAATCAAGGTTAAAGAGATAAGTAACTAGTGCTTTGATTTTCTTCTTGTATTCATGAAACTTTGATAATATAAACATGGATTTTGACATATACTTTGAGATATTGTTATCTTAAAAGGAAGAATTGATTTATTGCATTTGGATCATTAGTTAATGCTCTACCTGTCTTGTCTTCACTTTTGCTTTATTTTGTTGCTAAACTAGGAGCCATATAATGATACTGAGATGGGTGATGATTAGTATGATATTCGCTTTGTATTTGTATTGCTCTATGTGGAAATTTCAGTAGGAGTCAACTGGGATCTGAATGTGGATTCACTTGAATATACATGACTATGATTGAATTGATATTGAATGATATAATTGTGTTATATGTAGTAGTTTAACTAGTAATAGGGTTCTCTTGTACATCCAAAAGTTTTGTGAATTTCATATTTTCTTCAAAAGGAATTTTTCTAACAAGAGATGAATCAAAAGGTTTTGTTATTCACCGAGTATTTTGTTCTCAATTCCCCTTTTTTACAATTTTGTAGACGATTGAAGGCGTGAGGATTGAGAAGTAAGCCATGAGTTGGAATATGTCCGCGAACGAGAGTAGAGTTTTGCATATAGTGAAAGCTTATCTTTGAAGCTACTTCGAATTCGCCTATGAACTTAATACCTTTTGCATTGATAAGTATGTCCACATCTATATAATATATCTTTTTACGCCTTATAATATATAAGACAGAATGAATATGTAATCTTTGTATTGATCAGAAGCTTACCCTTTAATGTAAAGCTTTCCAATGGTTTAACTCGGCCAGTAATCAATGAAATATTCCTATTAACATAACTTGTTGTGCTCTTTATATTTTATTGAAAAACCAAGTTGTAATGATTTGTTTTAGTTAAGCAGCATATTAGTTTAAGTAATCAATTAGCCTTATAGAAGGTTAAACAATCTAAATGCAAGAAAAATTCGTTTTGTACGTCTCATCTCCGCTATTTTTATGAAAGTTTCCGCTATAGAATTTAATAACCTACATAAGATACTCAAGAATATTGAATATTACCTTGGGCGTGACAAAATTAAAAGCTTTTCCAACATTTACTCTTTTTATATATGCTGATGAAGACTTCCTTAGGAGATGTTTGGTTGAAGATTAGGAAACGGTAACCTGGATTTTGTGTACCTTTTTTTGCGCCTTTTTTTTTTTTTTTTGAGATTGTGTGGCTACGAATGAGTTTGTAATAGGATGATTTCTTAAGACCTCTACAGAAACACGGTTTTTCTATTGGAACTATTGGACAGCCATATAACCCATTGGACACTATAACACCATAAAATGTGCATACAGAAACAAGCCCTTATTTTGAGAGAAGTTTTCCTTTCTCGTATACTTATATTTTGTAATGAAATATCATGTAAAAAGACTAAAAAAACATGCTGTTTGTTGTTTCTAACCTTCAATGTGGGCATGCACATCTATTTTTTTATCGCTTTCAAGTGAACATTTTTATTTAAATTGTATCAATTATCTTGACTTTCTATATTCACTGATTTCTCGATTCTAATGTTTATATGTATGGTTGTATGGTTTTTGCTGAGAAGCTAGTATCCGTTTTTTGGTCGATATAGCATTGACATGTGGAATTGCATAAAGGCTCTAAATTTTAGTTGAAGTAATGGGTTTGCTAACATACTTCAATTTTGAATATAACAGAACCAACAAACATTTAATGGAGATGATTATCATATCTATGCTTTTTTGGCAAACTAATGGCAGTCTGGCTATAGAGAGCTAACTTCTTCTTTATGGAGTGGAAGAGCGCCACATGACCCCTTATTAAGAAATTAAGGGACCCGAGATCGGAAGAGCACACGTCTGATAGGGGGCCATGTGACACTTTTCCACTCCATAAGGGAGAGGTTATCTCTCCTTAGAACTTTTCAGCTAATGGTGGTTTATTAGAGTAGTAGATTGTTGTTTCTTTGAGTCAGTTGCACACGTACGCGGTCACACTTTTTGGATGTCAATCATATATCTAGATTGCCTGGAAAACGTTGCTTAGGTTGCACTTTGACATGTTAGATAAAAACGACACTGAACCCTTTTTTTTAACTTAAGAGGGAAATTTTGTGGCTCGGATGTTAGTTAAGATGGTTATACGTTGAAGATAGAAACACGGTAATAAGGAAAGTATTTTCCCTTATTGGATCTTGGGTTGCATTTAGCCTGTCTTTACAAAAGTATAAATTGGATACTACACTGGACTGCACTAATATTTCTAATTAGCAAGTCATGGGAACAAAATAGCTAGAATATGTGCATGTCTCTCATTGGTTTAAATGATCAGATAGAAACCTCCTATTTGTGTTTGTATTAGCATTGAATCTGAGGATTTGGGTGTGGGAAAGGATAAATGGTAATTACAAGGCTAGGATAAACGATTTTTAGCATCTCCTGAAACGCTAAAGAACTACTCTCTTCACTATGAATCTGTTAGTGATTTATGGCACCGCATGAGATATATAGTTGGTTTTCTGGGTTTTATTGTTGTCAAACCAGTTCATCTTTTGTACCTTGAAGTAATGCATTCTTTGGTTTTTTTCATTTTATGAGGTTGATGAGATTGTTGTAGGGTTAAGCCAAAGGGAAGACGAGCTTCCTCCATGGACATGATTGCCACCAAATGAAGCAGCACATATTTTATCTAACTTGGGAATAACATCTGTTGTGATATTTAGCTAAGGTCTTGCCTCTTTGGTCTAGGTAGCATTAGCCATTAGGGCTTCCTGCACAAGAAGACTTTTAATGTCTTTTTTGTTGCCCCCATCTCCCTCAAAGTTTCCAGGAAAAAGTTTACCATTTGTCCCTTCTGCATCTTTTGCATAGTTCTGCTAAATATTTCTGCTATTTTATTTTTGTAACCTTGAGAGTTTAAGGCATATCTGGCCACGTTGTACAACAGGAGGAGGGGAAAAAAAGAAAAGTAAGTTAAAATCTTGCTTGTTATATTATTTCATTATTTAGGCTTCAGTAATAAATGCATGCTTAGTGCTTAGAGTTTTATAGGTGCAAGGCAGCTTGTAATTTTAACTGAATGACACTTGCAATGCAGGCAGGCTGGAGGAAGTGGAAAGAGCTCACTGATGTCACTGCTAATCTAGTTGAGGCACATCAGGAATTCTTCTATTTTTTTTATTATTATTTTTTAAAAATCTAGCCCACTGTCAATAATTTTTTAACACTCATATGAGTGCCGTTATGACACTTGACAACCACGTTGGGAACAAGTATCTCCAATGCACAAAATATAAATCCTTTGTGCATGGAGATGCACCATCTCCAATGCACAAAGTGTGCATCTCCAGTGTGCATAAAATGTGCACAAAATGTGCATCTGCAGCTTGCACAAGAGGAGATCGGAAGATGTATAACGTCAATTTTTCCTCATGTCTTTTTCTTCTCTTTATTTCCATTTTTCCCTCGTCATGTCATGGATATTGTTTTGGAAAAATAGAAAATAAAGATAAAAAAGGCAAAGAGGGGGGAAAATGAAAAGAAAGAAAGAAAGGAAGAAAGAAAGAAAGAAAATTGAAGCTCTCTCTCCTCTCGTTTGGTGGAGCATTTGTGTCAAGGAATTCAACCAGTTGAAAAATTAAGAATGCACCTATATATCAATGGAAATATGAAATGAACAGAGGAAAATCTAAATGTTGATCTCAGATTCTGGGTAAACTCATATTAAGGTGTACATTTTCTAGATGTTCTTAATACATGATCTAGAACATCTCTTTGGGTGCAAAGAAAATACATTAAAAATAACTGATGAGCCATATCGAATTATGCAAGAAATCCGAGTCTTTCTCCATTTTTCTTCGCTAGCCGAATCAATCCTTGCCTTTGTTTAGAATCTGCTCCTATTGACTTGCAAAATTCAGTGATTACCTGCAAATTTGAATGCAACTGAAAGTGTAAAATCTCCTGAAACGAGCACAAAAAGATGAATGATGGAAAACTGTGAATTGAGCAGAACAAAATTAACTGTGTCAGGGGGGAAAAGTTCATTTACCAATCCAGAGTTCAAAATATGTATGGATTTCGAGAAAATTTTCCTAAGCCTAGAGGCTAATATACTTGACAGTTGACAGTCCATAGGAAAAAAATCCCCAGCCTTAGCAGGAGCATGAGAATCAATTTTTTGATCTGAAGTTCAATAATTTGAAGTGATTATGGTTCAATATTCGACAATGTTCAGAAATAAAGAAAAGCTTCATCTCCTTAGAATTTTCTCATCTATAGTCATATTCAGTATTACCTACCAAACGTATATAATCTTGAAAGAACAGGTAAAGAATCAGGAATCATCAAGTACCTGTGAATGTAAAGCAATGGCCTTGCCTCTCAGCTGGTTGAACCTCTTCTTTCCTATAATATTCCTCGTGAACACAACAAGTGGAGCAAAAAGACCCTTGCCTTCATTAACATTCTTCATCATAGGCATCGACCGGACTGGTCGTGCAACCCGAAGGTTGGTCGGCGGCACCACAGCCCTGGCCTGCAGGTTGTTGTAGTCCTCACCAGCAAGAAAAGAAGAAAAACCACCCTTGAATCCAGCAGCAGAAATTGAAGTAGCCATTGAAAGGCAAGCTGATAGTGTGTAATCAATAATGTTTAATTTCTTCTTTATGTTGAAGAAAATGCTGGGCTGTTAGAATTTGAGTTAAAGATTTGATTTTCTTTGTGTTTTGTGGTATGGAAAGAATGGTGTGAGGAGGCCCGTTGGGAGCCACACATCACTTGCTTGGCTTTGGATTTTTCATGTGATTTTTCTTCACACGTTGTTAGTTGAGATTTATACATATATATGGGTCTTCTTGTGTGCCGTAGAGTTTTTGTGGGTAGATTTCATACTAACCCATGCTTAGGAAATGCCTAAAAATTTTATGAATTTGAACGGTAACAAATACAAGTTTACGCAATTCACAAAATTGATGATGTTGTGGATGGTGCAGTGTTACAAGTTTACATTTTCATTACAAAAACATCCTAGTTCAAGTCTCAATTTGACCTTTTTTATTTATTCTCTTGTATTCCTAGAGTATTAGGTACTTTTAGTCAATTAATAATCTACGAATAGATTTGGTGGCCCATTTGCTCTTTAATTTATACAAAAAACTCACACATGAGTTTCAGATTGACTAACATCATCAAGTATTTGCTACTCTTGAAGTAGTTGAATTTTTCTCCAAAATAAAGCGACTCAATCAAATCAATTAAGACTGCCCATTTCAAATTCACACGAATTATGGGGATGAATGAATTATATCATATATAATATATAATACAAGAGTTTTCAATTAGATTTATATTTTCAATTGTAATTTTCCCACTCATAATTTTGTTGGCCTCATCATGATATTACACATTGATTTGAGCCGAATTATCTTGATGTTGCACAATGATTTAAGCCGGATTACTACCTCCACAGATGGTACCCCAATTGGTTTTATTTTTTTCTTTTATTTATTTAATTTATGAAGGCATAGTAATCTATATATACATATATATATATAATAAGATAATGGTGGCTTTTCTCACTCATTTTCAGGCTATGTAAATTTTTGGCTCTGTAAGATTTCTGACTCTATAAGATTTCTGGTGATATCATCTATTTATTTTTTTTTGTATTTTTTATCTTTTTTTTGGGAAAATTATTAGGCTAATTTATTAAATGATATTCACTTTTCCCTTTATTAACCAATATCCAATCATCAATTCACGATTGTTTCTTTAGCCAACTATTTTGAATTAGGAATCTGTCACTTATTAAATCAAACACAAAATTAATTGGGAGTTTTATTTCTGAAAAATAAATAGTAATCTTTATAATTCGAAAACACAGACATAGGACGTCTCTAAACAAATAAATTTCTAAAAATATGTAACCTTATTGTAAATTTCAATTTTTAATAATTTTTGAAGAAATTTTTATATGGTTACTGTAGTACAATAATCAAATTTGATTTTTTTAAAGTATAGTAATCCAATTTGCTGATTCTATAATTAATATAAATTGAAACTTTTCAATAATTTTCCATGGAACAAAAATTCCAGTTTTTGTTTTAAATATAGTCTTACTGAATTTGGAGTTAGATTATTTATTTGTGATATTGACCGAATGTTGATACAGTTGTACTGTAATAATTGTTCAACAATTTTTAAACATTTTACTTTTATTGAATCACCTCAATTAATTTTTATTTATACATGCATAATTAACTAGTGCTGTAATTCAAACAAGTGCTATATTGATTAAGTTTTTCAATTAGCTGTATTAATAATTTATATGAAATTTTTATATAAAAATTCATTGACATTTGTTATTAGAGTAATTATACTTAGATATGTTTATCTAACATAAATAACTGATACTGGTTCCCCTCTCTTTCCTTATATTTAATGTATTAAAAAAGGAAAAAAAGAAAAAAATTAACTGGTGCAAAAAGTGTTACTGATAAATAAATCAAAATATAATAGAATAGTTATAAAAATTTATGTCTAATAATGCCAATATATGATTCGACTTGTTGTATTAATAATTAATTAAATTTTTGTATAAAAATTCATTGATATTTGTTATTAAAGTAATTCTAGGTAGTCACGTTTATATGATATGAATAACTGATATTTGTTAGTTGACAAAAATGAATTGGTTGTTTATATGCAAGTAGTGAATTTGAAGGCCCACAATCATCCAATATATGGTTGACAACTAAACATGTCATTTTTTAATGTCAAATAAATACGCCTATCTAGAATTATCATGTTTATTATTAGTTTTAGATCTCATGTAACGCATGTGTGAGAATTCTAATATGATTGTAATATGACACTTTACAAAGATGACCTTCACATATATATCATAGAGCGGAAAAGGGAGAGGGGATTCAGTCTAATCTAAAATGACTTAATTAAAATACTATAATGAATCTTGGAACAAAAATGAACGTTGTATTTTCTTGCAATAATAATAACAACATTGTATGCGTCAACGTTTAAAAAAAAAACATTATATACATCAACTAATTTATCAATCAAATCTTAACTTATTATCATTTAATTGGTTCATAAATTGCCAAGTGAAATTATTTTACGGGTTTACAAAATACTAAAAATAAAATTAATTAAGCCCTCTCTCTCATTTACATAATCTACTTTTTTTATTTATTTCAATTATATAATCTTATTTTCATATTAAAGGGTTTACTTATTATATTAATTTAGAAACATAATCTAATTTAATTTTTTTTGCATCTTTTTTTTTTTGGGACGGACATCCCATTTAATTATTATTATTGTAACTATTCATTTAAAATTAATCATCATTAAATAAGAACAAATTAAAAATACATTCACAAATATAATTTTTTTAACAACATTTTTAATTTTTGTTTCAAAAAAAAAACATTTTTAATTTATTTTTTTGTGAAAAAGAAATCAAATATTGAGATGGTAGGAGTTGAAATAATTGGGCCTCACTTCAGACACCAAAAATATATCCACCCACAAAATCTAACCCTCAGTCCTCAATCCTTCGTCACCGCATCAAATCGTAACCGTCCGTTGTTTAGAATACATACATAAAACTTTGTCTTCCAATCGCGACCTTGGTCCGCCGTCTCCACACACACTCTCTGAAACCCTTGCTTTTGCACGCAGAGAGTGAGTGAATCACTCAACTTAAAGATAGAGATACACAAGGTATACCCATGGATTCAGATCAAGGAAAGCTATTTATTGGAGGGATTTCATGGGAGACTAATGAGGAAAAGCTTAAGGAGTATTTTCAAGGATATGGTGACGTTTTGCAGACTGTTGTTATGAGAGATAAGATCTCTGGCAAACCCAGAGGCTTTGGCTTTGTGGTTTTCGCAGATCCAAACATTTTGGACAGGGTTCTTCAAGAAAGACACGTTATTGATGGCCGAACGGTGAGATTAATGTTAATGATACTCATAACTGTTTTTCCTTTAAATTTGTTTTAGGAATTTTGTTTTACTCCACCCTGGCATATGGATTTTTGTTGGAATTTCTGGTTTCGTTGTATCAGGGGACTTTATTTATTCAGGCTTCTGGGTTTTCCTTACATTTTTTTCTGCGATTTTTACTCGTTCACTTACATTACTGTTTGTTATTTACGCATATGATAATGCATCTGGATATTTTCTATGTTCTGGCCTTCATTGGACTTGTGGACATCTGATACGTTCTAGAGATCGGAAGAGCACTTTTAATGGGCTTTAAGATATGCAACTTTGATTTGGCGTTTGAATGTCTTGCAGTGTTTATAAAATGGTTGCTCTTTCCTATCTTGTAATAGGCACCAGTTTGAGTTATGGCATGTAATTTTGTGTGTTTTCATGTTTTTTACCTTGGACATTTAAATATAGGAAGGTTGGTCATCTGTTTAAGCCATGATTGCACTTCTTGGGTTTTTCATCCTCTTTCTTATTGGATTAGATGGCAATTTATTTTTGTATACAGAGCTGGATATCCTATGTTCTGCTAGTTCAGTAGATTATACATTGAGTATGTTTGCTTTTAATGTTCGTTTAGTTTTGTGCTTTTCTTCTGATTTTCCTATTAGGTTGTTTAATTTCAATCTTTTTGGCCATTGCTAATTTTAATGTCTGAATAATGAGTGTTATGTGGACAGAGATTCATAAATAGCTAAATTTTTGTAGCAATTTTTCACTTGTGTAAATTCATGTTCACAATTGTATTGTGTAGTTATATGTATACTTCTGGAGTATGAATCCGACTTCAATATTTTTCAATACTATTAATTTTCATGCTTGATTATTTTTAGCTGTTTGATTTTTAACAATATCTAGATGGTATGTGATTATGCTGCATTCTTGCAAGTGCATGAAAATGCATATTCTGATATGGGATGCTTAAGTATTTTCTCTCCTGCTATAGACTTGTTTACGGTTTATTTCGGTATTTTCTTTGATATGCTTTTGTATCAGTTATGCATATTTATGATAACTCATTGCGTTTTAGATAAAACTTTGCTTCCACTAGCTATAAACATTCACTGATCTTCGAGATGGTACTATTCTTGACTGACGAAATATTTTCTCAGCTGTTAAAATTCTTAAATTTCCCGTTTTATCAGTTATTTAATTTAATGTAATAACTCTCCACTATGTATTCAATTGAAGTTTTTGCCTGAATGGAGCTCGTAATTTTTTTTATAATTTATTTGAAATTTGAAGTTATCTTATATTTGGAATTCTTTATCCGTCTTCAATGTAACCAGAAGAAGCTTTCTTCCTAATAGGTTGAGGCAAAGAGAGCCTTATCAAGAGAGGAACAACAAGTTTCAAAAGGTGGAAACTCTAATTCTTCTAGAAACTTTGGAGGTGTTGGGAATACCAGAACCAAGAAGATTTTTGTAGGGGGACTGCCACCGACGCTTTCTGAAGATGGATTTCGTCTTTATTTTGAAGCTTATGGCACTGTAACTGATGTAGTAATAATGTATGACCAGCAGACAAACAGACCTCGTGGATTTGGGTTTATTTCTTTTGATTCTGAGGATGCAGTAGATAGGGTTTTGCACAAGACTTTTCATGATTTAAATGGTAAGCAAGTGGAGGTCAAGCGTGC
>CAVNYN010242946.1:0-10186 GCA_963692815.1 Nyctanthes arbor-tristis | reverse complement strand
TGACGATCTCACTCTGAATAAACGATTCAGCAATTTGATTTTAACATTTCACATGGAAGATGAGGTTTTTTCGGAGATAATGTTACCGGATCATTTAGCAGGAGGACCTGTTATAGATTTATCTATTACTGTGATTGGGGAATCACTTGGTGTGATCAAATATGATAAACACATGGGTAATGAGTCTTGCTGCATTTGGGTAATGAAAGAGTACGGAGTTATTGAGTCTTGGACTAAGTTATACAGTATTGATTTGGCAAGAGAACTAGAAAGAGTAATCCTATTTAGAAAGAATGGTGAATTATTATTGGCCTCACGAGAGCATGAGTTAGTTACCCATAATCTGAAATCTAGGTTAACTAAGAATATTGGTATCCGTGGCAGTTCGCGTTCATTTTACATTGATTATTATGTGGAAAGCCTTGCTTTGCTTGAAGGAAAAAATGTTGGTGCAGATGAACAGTTGCATAGAGCTGGTAGTCATACTTCCTCGAGTTCAGAAGTACTTTTGGAGATGGAACGCAACTTCTCAACAAGCACAGCTTTATAATGTAATTTTGTTTTCATATGTTAAACATTGTTTTTTGTTTAATCTATTTCTGATCTTGGTATATGATTAAGTGCAATGGCTAAAGGTCATCGTTCTTTATTCTTGATAGTTTGTTGATGCCATTTCATTTCTTTGTCAAGAGGAACTTGTTATAAGATGCAGAAAAAAGGGGGAAAAAAGAAAGAAAAAAAAGATGACCTTTTATGCTACTTGACCATCCCAGTTGGAGAAAATAAAAGAAAAGGAAAATAAGAGAGATTAATGTACTTTGTAGAGGACCACAGTTTTCATTACAACTCCTATCTTTCTAAAAGTATTATACTTTTTATTTTGTCTTTCGGTTGAACTACATTGTACATGATAGGAAAACTACCTCCTACGTTGTGATTGTTCATATGAATCCTGTTTGTCCATGGTAAGAAGGTTATTTTTCTTTTTGTCTTTATATATTTAGGCATTTGTGTATCAAATTCTGTTTGTGCAGTCAAGCTCATACCATGACCTGCTGAACTTTTATATTCTACTTTGTATCTTCTATCTGTGCTTTGCTTATTTGTATGTTGTTCAACTTTTCTTAGTTGTGATTCTGGTTAAATTCTTCGAGACAAAAATAGTTGTACTTTTGTTTTGATTTCTTTTGGTGCTTTTGTTCTAGGTGGTCATCATTTACTTCCTTCTAGTGGAGAACCCTTTTTCTGTTATTGGTAACAGGATCTTGTTTCACGTAATCGCTTCCTTGTTTTCAATAGCTGAAGACAATGCCATGCTCAAAAAGAAAGCTTAATAAAGAAGAAAAGGAAACTCTCTGGGAATTTCTGAAACCGGAAGCATTTTGTTAGCGGATATGAAAAACTCATTCAACTTGTAGCAGGGCTGCGACGTATTGTATTCAGGTTTTTTCTTATGATTTGAAGAGAGATGTTAAATCCTGTGTGTTTCACATTTACCTTTTGAGTTTTTTGTTCATATTTGGACCTTGTCAGAACGATGTCGTAAAGGCAGTTGATTTGTTAAACATAACTAATGCATTTCACATTAGTTTATAAATCCATTGATTCATAAATTATTGCGTGATCTCATTTCATTGAACCGTTTTCTAAAAAATAAAAAATTAAGGTTGACTTTTTGTTGGAGAATTTCCAAGAAATGTCATTTTGACATTAGAATATACGACTTGAGAGTCATTTTTCGTATTTGGAACGAGAATTAAAAATGAGAAGCTTTTAACCATAGCTACAGGGATGGCTCATGGTCTTACAGCAAAATGCGTTACATGCTAAGACCGCGCTAATGTTGGTAGCATCAAAACAAGGGTTCTAACACCCTTATGAAAGGTTGCAGTGAAGGGAGAAGAGGTTGCAGTGAAGGGTTAATTACATGAGAAAGCTATAAGGGTTAATTGCAGTGAAGGCCCCCAACGTTTTCATTTCTTTTAATATTAGTGCCTCGTTTTAAATATAATATTATCATGAGTTTTTCTAGCAAAACAGATCTGGTTCCTTATTGCAGTGAAGGCCCCCAACGTTTTCATTTCTTTTAATATTAGTGCCTCGTTTTAAATATAATATTATCATGAGTTTTTCTAGCAAAACAGATCTGGTTCCTTATTGCAGTGAAGGCCCCCAACGTTTTCATTTCTTTTAATATTAGTGCCTCGTTTTAAATATAATATTATCATGAGTTTTTCTAGCAAAACAGATCTGGTTCCTTATTGCAGTGAAGGCCCCCAACGTTTTCATTTCTTTTAATATTAGTGCCTCGTTTTAAATATAATATTATCATGAGTTTTTCTAGCAAAACAGATCTGGTTCCTTATTGCAGTGAAGGCCCCCAACGTTTTCATTTCTTTTAATATTAGTGCCTCGTTTTAAATATAATATTATCATGAGTTTTTCTAGCAAAACAGATCTGGTTCCTTATTGCAGTGAAGGCCCCCAACGTTTTCATTTCTTTTAATATTAGTGCCTCGTTTTAAATATAATATTATCATGAGTTTTTCTAGCAAAACAGATCTGGTTCCTTCTTAGGAACCAGATCTGTAGATGTGGCGCTGATTCAGCTCCACATAAGGGCCAACAGGATTACCAAAAAACAAAAGGTTCGTGGCAGAAGACTCAAATTTTGTAAGCAAAATTTCCTCGTCTTTAAGAGTCTATGGGTCCCACCAATTACCCCAGTCCCCAAACCACCTACCCCCTTCTGAAAATCTCGGTTTCGTTCCATGAGGTGAGATTTGAGAGCAATTCGATCAAAACCTTCATCACCGCCAAGACAAGCCCAACAAATAAGAACCTAAACGGGATGTAAACACAACCCAGAAGCAGAAATACAAAGAAATTCACCTCAACAACTAAGCAAAAACCCAACAAATCTCTTGGCTTTTTTTGGGGGGGCGGGTAACTCAGTGGTTGGATATTCAAGTTTGGGCAGTAAGCCTCGGATTTGAACTACTATTTAAAAAAGCATTAGACGCAGAAACTTGAACCATTACAGGCTTAAGCAGCACTTAGGCATTGAAAACCACTTTTCAATTTTTTTATTTTTTATTTTTAGAATCAAATATAAAACCATTAGCAAAATGAAATTACTAAATATTTACGTTTAATAAATAATTTCTTGAAACAAATAAAATAAGGATTAGGCTTGTAAGACTTAAGGATTGGTCACTGTATAACTCAAAGATGAATTGGGTGTCTTTCGCGAATTTTGAAAATATTTATTAATTGGCTCGAGCTAGAATTCAATTACAAACTCGTGTTTCCTTTAAAATGAAACTAGACAGGGGATGTAAATTCGTTTAACTTTTATCGTGGATAACTATGAAATAACGGAGTAGGGTAGTAGCGACACGCTAAAATTCTTTTAAATCTTTTAAAATAGAAATTTCCAATTAAGAAAATTACGACTTTTGACGGGTTAGCCTTTAATTGTGAGAAAAAAGGAAGGAAAAAAAACCAAAAAAAAAAAGAAAAGAAAACTCTCAAAACTCTCGCATTACTTTGGGGACTTTTTATTAGGCAGGCGACCTTGATTTTCCATAAGTTAACCAGTAAGTTGTTTGCCTTGTGTGTGACTAGGAGAGTTTAATAGGTGTGTTTGTGTTTATGTTTGAGTTTTATGTTTGGTTTCAAGTGTTTTGTTTTTGAATTGTTCAAGAACAAACAACAGTTTAAGTGTGGAGAGAAATTTGATAGGTGCTTTATTAGATTATTTAATTACTCTATACTAGTAGTTTATTGTATGTTTTATTATATTAAAATATTTATTTATGTTTAGTCTGTTTATTTGTCATAAGACCAAAGAAAAAATTAAAAAAAATCAAGTTTGGGTGTACTTTGCAAAAGTTTTGGAGCTTGGGGACTAAGATGTCGGAACATGAAGGGCCCAAAAAGAAAGGAAAAAAAGAGAAAGCTACTGCGGCTGCACTGTCTATTAGTGCGTCTGCACCAGTGTGGAAGTCCTAGGCAGAAAAGGCAGTGGGCACGCTACCTGATTAGTGCGCCTGCACCAATTTATCAAATTTCCTATAGAAGGCTCGATGCAGCCGCACCCTCCTAAGCATGAGAACTTTTTGTCTTCCTTATTTTACTCGAATTCTTTTTATAGTAGTGTCTTGAACATGAAGTTTCCTTGTTCTTTTATTTTTTTTTTTGGAGCTTATGTAAAGGGGTCATGTCTTCGCCTTAGATATACAATTCTTTACTATATACAAAAGACTAATTTGGATGAAGATTTTTCCTGAGTGACCATACACGGCTAATTTCCGTCTTCTTCCGGTTCAAGGGGATGTTGTTGTTACTTCTTTTTTTCTAATTAATTAATATCAATAATGTTGTTTCTTACTCTCTTGTAAAAGAATTTCTTGTTTTATTCTATTTTCTATGTTTATGGATATTGATTTTTTGATCTAGTTTAGGCCTAAGTGAAACAATTGGTTTTCTATTGCTACAATTGAGGTTTCAATCCATAGCCCTTTTTTCTCCTAATTCTTAAGTAGCGACTAGTGATTGTTAATCATTAGGGATAACACAACTTAAGTTAAATAGATCGAGTTTGTGAATTTATTACTTAAATTAACTTATTTTCGTAATTCTTCATTTAATCAGCTCAATGTTTTATTTCATGCATTGTGTCTGTGTTTTATCTTATTATGATATCGTGTCAAAACGAGTAGTTGGGAAAAGAATATTATTTACGTGAAGTGTATGGTGTTTATTAATTCTATAAATATTGTGTTTGTCATCGTTTTTGTCTTCTTGCACTGTTTCTCGCTTCAACTCACCTCAGTCTCGTAACAGTTGCTTATTGCCTTTGTTTTAGTGCTATGAGATTGCCTCTCGACATATCAATCCTCTAGTATCAATATAACGTGTCAAAATATTCAGTATCATATGCATGTATTGCATGTTAATTAGTATCAATGGTCGGCATCATAAGAACAAAAATTTAATTATCAACTCTTTCCTTTCATTTTGGTTGTTTCTCCATACTAGTTGCATTTTAGATTTTAGAATAACTTATTTGATTTTGCACTAATATACCAGTTTAATGAGTAGTTGATGAAATTCCATGGTATTGATATCATTGTTGTGATAATTAACATCCTTCTATTATCGAGCCACGGTAACAATTAGTTACCCCCCTTGTGTTCTGCCCCCCCCCCCCCCCAAAAAAAATAAATAAAAAATAAAAAAAAAAAAAGAAAGAAAGAAAGAAAGAAGAGAAGTAGACTACCGTAAAAATATTGATTCATAAAGAAACATAACAAAAATAATTGTTTGCCTACTGTAGAATAAAATAACTCTTGTGAAACAAAATATTTGATAATTCAATAGTTGCAGCTTATTGTAGTTTATAATAACGTATGTTGATACTTGTAAATTGGTAACAATCATTGATATAAAATGAACGTATCAACATATTCGTCCGTATCATTCTTACGCATGGTATAGATTTTGATAATGCATCTAACATTCGATGGAGAAAAAATTGCAAGATGCCAAGAATTCTATTACTCACCTACACAATATATATCAAATGTGCCGTGTTCGATTTAAACAAACCGCAACCACAAGTAATTAAACAAGCTAAACAGCAATTTTTTGCAACAAAAAGAAAAGGACAACATATATCAAAACAACCACTTGCACGTGTTGTTCCTCATATTAGACATTTGATTTTGCTTCCTATTATTGTTTCTTGGACGGAATCTTCTTCTACCTCTTTGTCATGTCTTTCTACCTTCTGCAACTTGACTCAAAGCACTAATTCTTCAAAATTGTAAACCAAACTAAGAATGGTTGAGAGGAATTAATGTGGAATTAACTTACAAATAGTTTCAGAAAGGAGTGGAAACCCTTACAAATAGTTGAGAAGAAAGGAGTGGAAAGGTTTTGTATTATGGGTTGGGGTTTCGGGATGGTGGGGTCATTGAAACTCATTGTTTTTTCCAATGTTAGACACACATAAATTCTTTTTTTTTTTTTTGACAAGAGAAATTCTTTGTTTTTGCTTTTCCTTTTCTTATCTTTTAATTAAAAAATTGAATTAAATAGATAATGTAGCGACCAGAAAATTTTAAAATTTTACACTTTACATTTTTGAATTTTTAAGCGGCGCCGCTACCAAATCTTACCAAATTTAATTCTTAAATTTAATTCAATTTATTCATAATAAATATTTATCTTAATTAAGAAATTGTAATTTATTTAATTAATTATTATTTAATTAACCATTTCAATAAATTAAGCATAATTCACAATTTACAAAATTCCTTTTATTCAATTTACAATTTCTACCAAATGCTTAGTTATTTAGTATCCTAATTAAACCTTTAGTTTCTTAATCCAAATTATTATCATTCAACCCATAGGATTAAGACTTTTTCCCAATTTAGTAACCCTTATTCAAACCCCCAACCCCATACAACCCTATGTCAAAATAACTTGTCAAAACTCCCCCAAACTCCGCTCTCCCAACCCAACCCAGCAGCCACCAAAGAGAAGGTCTGTTTTTGCTCCTCTCCTCCTCCCTCACACATCCCTTCTCCTCTTCACTGTGAAATTACAAAGTATACATCTCCTTCATCCAAATGCCAAGCAAAGACACAACACGACAAACATTCACAATTTCAGAATATTAGCATTTCAAATCCACACTTACACAAACAAGATTTTCGAAAACTCATATTCATCAAATCCTACACATTGCCGTCACCTTCAAACAAAGAAGTTTTCATTTCATTTCAACATTTTCTTACATTTTTTTATACATCTACAAGTAGTAGCAAGAAGAAAGAGAGAAGACCATTTTGTACAGCCTTAATCATCGTGCACAACCACCACCACCACCGTACGCCACCCCAGCCACTGCCGACCGCCACTGCCTTCCAACACACACACACATACATTTTACAAATTTTTCTTGTTTGAAGCATTACATTGATAGAGTAGTTGACAAGAAGGGAAATAAGACCAATGGCATCCCCACTGTGCACCGCCACCACCATCACTGCTTTGCACCACTACGGACAGTCGCTAACCGCCACTGCCCCACCACACAACTGCCATTTTCACCACCAAAACTCCACTCATTCCGCCCACTTCACCTCTACAAGCCAAGGCCAAGCCATTACCTTCATGATTTCATAGAAATTTTGGGCCTACTTTTGAATCTAGAAGAGGTAAATCCCAAATGTTTGGCTCGGTTTTCCTCCTCTTCCCGCTGTGCTTGAGCCTATAATCATCCCTCGCGACAGTGTCGTCGCGTGGAGGACTGGCGCCGTGTCCCGCGCGGCCTCACCGGCGTAGGAGGCGACAAAAATCCAGCGGTTTCCCTCTCCCCTCCACCGAATCCCAAGCTATTCTCCCTGGGGAGTAATATTAGACATTTTGTGATATTTAAATTTTAACCTCAAAGTTTTGTTTTGTGTCATTTAAGCCCTAAACTTTTTATTTAGTTTAAATGGGCACAAAACTTATGATTTCATCACTTTTGGCCCTTATACTTTCGATCCCTTTCGGATGGGCCCAGAAACTTATGTTTCATTCATTTTAGCCTATAAACTTTTATTTTCAATCATTTTAGTCTTTTATTTGAGGATTCTTTCAAGTTATTTTTAAAAGTTTATAAGATTTTAATTTTAGTTTATGTTTAACTTTATTTATTTAAAATCCATAAATTAGTTAACTCGACTCGATGGAATTTGAGAGGTAGACTCTTTTCTAAGATATTTTCTCAAAAATAGCGCTAATATTAATTGATTGTTCTATGAATTGCATATGGATATGTGATTTATGTTTTTATATATTATTTGCATAAGTTTAATTGCTTTATGCTTGAGACGAGACGAGACGAGACTTTTGCATATACTTTATTGCTATGCATAGATTTTGCATGCACATTATGGTGTTACTATGCGCACTAGTAATTATATGCCTTCGGGTATGAGACGAGAGTCGAAAACCTGTATTTACCATACGATGCTTGTTTTTGAGTAGAGACTTATGATGTGATTTGCATTTTTATATGTATATTTATAGTATAAATTGGTTAATATTGCGCTGAGTCTACTGAGTATTTTTATGAAATACTTATTCTTTTCAAAATTAATATTTTACAGATTGAGAGTCGGAGGAGATGCTTTGAGCAATGGTGGCTTCTAAAATAAATTAAAATTAGCATTTTTTTGAATGATTCAAACTTTGCCTAAGAACTTAGAAAAATTTTGTTGATTGATTGATTCAAACTTTATCTAAGTACTTGGAAAACGTTTGATGTTGTGTGAAACAGTTAACTATCACTGACAAATTTTCTTTTGTATTATCAATGTTGAATCAAGATATTTTCCACTTTATATTCACTTTTGAGTCATTTTGATTAATTTTATTTAGAAGAGAAAAGAATTTCATCGACGTCTCGGGTGTCTGGAGCCCGGGGCGTCACAGATATTAATACTCAAACAACAATACAGTGGATAGGTATCGTGTTTGAAATTCAAACAAAAAAGAGTTATGCAAATGCTTGGAGTCATCCTATCTGTACAGTCTTTATATTAAATTAGATGTAAAAAAGAGATTTTATTTAGATATTTAGATATTATTATATTAAATTAAATTAGCTAATTATAGGATAATATATCTGTAAATTATGGGGTGTAGTGTATATCTGAGATGAAACCGTATAGATTTGCAAAATCACAGAAAATGCTTTAGATTTCTAATTCCTTAAAAATAGATGGTGCGAGGCCTAAATTCCTCAACGTATTAAGTAGGTTAAGTGGACTGCAACAAATAAGAAATAATGGCTAAGCCCATCATATAATAAAACTTTAAGTGGGCTTTGTATCCTATATTGGATCTGGCCCAATAAAAAGTTCAGAAGGCATTACACACCATGTCCAAAATCATACCCAGCTCGAAACCCCAAAAGTGAAGCACAGGATTTAAATTTCTTAACTAAAAAATAAAAGAGCACGTTCAAAATATATGTAAGGCCTTAATTTGGGGAAAACTATTAGAAACCACAAGTAAAATGAAATTTTATTTGTCAAGAAATAGCATCAATCTCAAAACCAACATTTTTGAAGTAAACAACAGAGGCCTATGACATGTAGCATAAGCACGTATGTAGAAGATAACCATTACCTGATCAAAGTGCAAATAGATTTAGGCATGACTTATCAATCATTAAAACCACAATTATATATCTCCAATCATAACTCTCCTTTCATCTTCTTGTTTCCTGACAATCCAATTGTAAAGTCTCGCGTGCAATAGGAAAAGAAAATAAACATCAATAAATAATAAATAGTAGACCATCCTCCAATTCAAAGTATTATTGAATTGAAACTGATTTTTTAATTCATGGATTTGTGAATTAATGTTAGAAAGATAACATTAGAAAAAGAAAAAAAGAAGAGCATTTGCAAATGAATGGGATGTACAGTGTGAACCCACAATCTATCATGAGTTGTACAATATCGTCTTTTTCTTCTCTTTATTTCTATTTTTTAACATATGTACGTGTATATGTTAGCTATTTGCCATTATTTCACCACAAAAATTACTCATTAATTGGCTCATACTATTAGCCTATTCATACAATATAAATTGAACTTATTTTTTTGCAATAATTCAGACCTTTTTGTATCGTAAACACAACTCAAATAGCATATAGTTCCGTACATAAGCATTGTGGGGGCTGTTGGGTTGTTAAGGTGTTTTTGGATTTAGCTCAAATAGCATATAGTTCTTAAAATAAAGATTGTGGGTGTGTTTGGGTGTTGAGGTGTTTTTGGATTTTGTGACGACGGTGAAATTCGTTGAGGATTCAATTACTTGATTAGACTTCGTTTTTTTTTTTTTTTTTTGGCCCCTTCAAGGATTTGCTTATGGGAAAAACCATCAAGAATTGGTGAAGTAGGAGTAGCCAAATAGGAGATCATTATTTTGTAAATAGAGTGTTAAGATTTTTTATTTTTACTTTTTTAATTGTGTTATTTATGACAAAAGAAGGGTGGCCAAAAATATATGGCAACTATGTAGGTGTGGTTTGGAGAATTACAACAAGAGTCTTGTTTTGTTTCCTTCCTTCTCCTTTTTTTTTTTTTTTTTTTGTGTGTTGGGGGTGGGGGGG
>CAVNYN010242941.1:0-35359 GCA_963692815.1 Nyctanthes arbor-tristis | reverse complement strand
TGTTGTTTGCATGAGATATGTTTCTGTTAGAGACAATGTAGGCATTTATCAAGCAACAACTCATCCACACCGTCTATATTTCACAAGTAATACTTTTATTGGTGAAACAGTTTAGAAAAGTTTCCCTTTCAACAATTACAATTTCCACTGGTTTGCTGAAATACAAGAAACAGGCCAGTTTGAACAAGCGCCTTTGTTTGGTGATATTTTTCTCCCCTTCTTTGTTTTAGTTTTTGCCCTTGAAGAAAAAGAATTGTTGTTCGTACCTCTTCCTAGTTTGTTTTTTCAGTGTTGCATTAAGTTAATTCTTTTAACTTTTTTATGCACAGATATCAGAGGAGAGATTGTGACAGCAGACAATTCTGCAATACATATCTCTATTGATAGTGGGGCAGAAAGAAAAGTTGAGTTGAGATTGGAAGATTCAGAGTAAGATAAAATTTAAAATAAATTTTATATGTTAAAATTGTTTAACTATAAACAGAAATTTCTTTCTCTACTGTAATTGTTTTGAATACTTCATTGAATGGCTACAAGAAAAATTAGATTTCATGCAGTTTGACAGATGGATATGCAAGGGTATTTTGTGAGCGTTCAAGTAATAGTCCGAATGAAAAATGCTTCATTATTTTATAGCTTTGCCGGACACAAATAATTGAAGTTTTGTTTTTAGTGTGTAATATAGTATTATCTAAGTTAAAAAAGTAGAATACACAATTGATACTACTGTTTCAATGTTTTTTATAGGCAATATTGGAATCATTTCTGTATTTACAGCCACAAAGATGAAAGTGAATTCAAGAGTGAAGGATCTTGAAGAATTTAAGCAAAGGTTTTTAGATGTCTTCATTATATATATATATATTGTCTTTTTTGGATGTGAATATTATTTTTATTATGTTTCTATTGTTTGCCCCAGAAAGTTGATTCAGGTAACTTACCAGCTATGAAAAGACAACGTGATGATGGAATAAGTGGTGGCAATGTTGGTGAGGATGATGATAGTTCATTGCCAAAGAAGAGCCTTAACATAAGTGAGGATGATGCAAACTAATATATGCTAAAGTAGCCAGCTTATAATGACAGATATTATCTGTCCTAAAATTATTAGTTATTTGTTAATTGTTGTCCTAAACATCTAGTTTTATTTGTGTTTTGTTTCTATTTAATTGTTATGTTGTTTTAAATCTTTATTGGATGTTTAAATACTTATTCTATGATTATATTTGAATATATATAACTTATGCAATTTTAGGATTTATAAGCGGTGTTTATATTACTCATATTATATAATTTCTATAATTTTGTTGCTCTACTGTGAATAATCCTGAATTCAGAAATATTATTGAATTTATATGTATAGAATTTGTAACAAATACTGATATCTTGAGTTGATGTCTAAAAACCTTGAACTAAGTATTTGGGAATGCAGTAACAATACAAAGAATTGTAAAAAGATAAACTCATGTTTTTTTTGTGCTTAAAGAGATGTAGTAAAAAGAAACAAAAAATTGAATGGTACTAGGAATTAGATGTTCTTATCTTTTTTCTTTCTTTTGTTGATTTCTGTGCCTCATTATCCAGTGGAATCATGCCTTTGCAACTTTTACGGTTGTGTCTAATTTGTTGGCATCGACTACACTTCACGATCATCTTTCACTCAGTACGGGATCTGTATCATTTTTCTGTTGATCTTCCAGAACTTATTTTTTGATTTGGGGCAAATACTAGCTCCAACTGTATGTGTTGTGGTATATCCCAGTCATTTTCATCTGGGACAGGGAATACAATCCCTTGATAGGTTTCCAGATACTACAGCTCTATGTAATACTTAGAGGAGTACTGGTATTTGTCTAGTTGCAGGGTACCAATGACTGCCAGTGCATGTGTACATGGTATTTGGTCTGTCTGGAATACCATGCAGCTGCAACTGTTATTCTGAATGTCAACAGTATGTGTGATGATATCATTTCTCACTTCATGCATATTGTGGCTTGCTGGGGAAACCTACAGGTTGAAGATATATGGTGTAAATATGTGATATGTGGCGCCAACATTTTTTGTTAAAGAATTATGTTTAGAAAGTGATACTTTCAGATTGTTGCATTCCACTATCCGACTACGTAATTTGTTTTCATACTTTGTTGCTAATGTTGTGAATGTTGAAGAGGCCTTGTTTATGTTTTTGAATGTCCATTGCGGAAGTAGACATTTTATTATTTTAACAATGAGTAACAACATTATTTATTTAGGAATCAGTAATAATGTAATTTTATATATTGTTTGCAACAAGTAACAACATGTAATCAGTAGCTGAATAACTTTTGCACTAAATTTTTAGTTTGTATGCTCTGTTTAGTGTGCAGCACTTTATAGCGGTTTCAGGTAGCAGTAATGATTCAGTCATTGTTATCAAATAGGTAATTTTTTAATACTTTTGAAATGTAAAATGAGTAGAATTACATACTAGATATCCTCTGATTCCATTGTCGTGTTTGTCCAGCTTTTTCATGTAATGTTCAAAGTCTGTTAGTGTGTATGCACTACAGTAGCATTGAATAGCTTTCCAATTTTTTCCCATGTTTGCTGTAGTTGGTTTGTAAGTTTTTCAATATGTGGAATGAATAAGCACCATGGAACGCATCTGGATACACAACAGAAACTGCATGTTCTATATTTGGTGACGGCCTGAAATTATGCATATGTGATCTCTATCCCATAAGTTTGCTTGACCATGTTGAAGAACCAAGTCCAGGAGTCATTATTTTCACTGTCACCAATACCAAATGCTACTAAGAAGATGTGATCATCGGCATCTTGTTACATACTGTGAAAAGTGTGCTTCCATACAAGCCCCTCAACCATGTCCCGTCTACAATGATAACTGGTCTACAATGCTCCCAACCTCATATTGAGGCTGCCAAAGCTAGAAAGATATATTTGAATATGTTGTTGTCATCCTTCTCAATTCTGGCCACAGATCTAGGGTTTAATTTTTCCAGCGTGTATAGATATGCTGGTAGTTTCTGATAAGACTGTGTTGGGTTACCACAGACTATTGTTAGTGATTTCTCTCTCCCCCGCCATGATTTTCATATGTTATGTTGACTCTATATTTGTTCATGATGTCTGTTTGTACATCATTTGGGGTGTACTGTGTTTCGCTAGAAGTGAATTTGTACTGAATTGTTGCAGTAACAACTGAACTTGTTAGTTGTCTGTGACCAATATATTTGCTATGTGCAGGGCACGTGTGACAGTCTCTGATCTCTCTTATGTAAAAGATGTCTGTCTATCCAATTCTTGATGAACTACATGTCTAGTTACATTCTGAAGCAGCACAATTGACAACATATTCTTTCTTGTCGGATCTTCTAACTTTGTATTGAAAGCAGTTCTTTATTGCGTACAGGGATATGCTCACCTTCAGAACTAATTTGTTGCGATAAACACATCATTTTTACAAGTTGTATGGAGAAAGTTTTGTGATGATTTCAAGTTCTGGTTCAGCCGTCAAAGGATTGTACTGAACTGCATTGCATATATCAGTCACAATTTGTTGTAGAGGCAGTGGAGCTTCATTGGTGCTGAAGTCTTGATTTGTGATTTGTCTATTTGGGATGATATCTTATGTGTTGTTAACCTCAATGCACAATGGATATATTGCTGGGTTTGTGTGCATTTTCTTCATGTTTAAATAGCAAAAGAAGCTACTGTTGCTGGTAATTGTGATAGGTGATAGCTCTTCTCCAATGCTGTACTTGACTGTTATTGCATGTTGGGTTTGCTCTAGGTCCATCTCTGCACAAATTGTTTGTATTAGCTGGTTGTATGTGAAGCTGATTTGTACTACTATGCCCAATATCTCTCCACCTATGTACTCGTTGTTATGATTCCAATGTCCTTCAGTTCTTAAAAAGATACTGATGTCTAACACGGTTGCATAGAAATCATATTGAATTGAGTATACAAGTTACATGTATTGAGAGTGATTTCAGTGACAATATTAGTGCAAAAGGCTTAAAAAAAATGACATTGAATTGACTAAATATATGTGTTTACAGTAACAACCACAAGCTACTTATATTGATATTGATTCTAGTAATAAATATCATTCCAAATGGCTGTATAGAAATGACATTGAATTCAATAAAGATATATGTTTACAGAGATAACTACAAGCTATAAATATTTAGTATGATTTCATTAACATCATTTCAAAATCACTGTTAGAATCACAATTCATATGTATTGTTACCTATTGTCAGTAATTTCTGACATTACTGTATAAAAATGATATTGAATTCAGTAAACATATATGTTTATAGTAACAACTACAAGCTACATATATTCGTAGTGATTTGAGTAACAATATGATTCCAAATGGCAGCATAAAAATGACATTGAATTCAGTAAATATATGTTTACAGTAACAACCAGAAGCTACATATATCCAGAGTTATTTTAGTAACAATTTCATTCCAAAATCACTGTCAGGATTCACAATTCATATGCATAGTTACCTATTGTCAGCAATTTCTGCATTGTTACCTATTGATGTGTTTTTGTAGATAATAGAACAGAACACTCTAAATTCCTAAGCTTTTGTTGTATCTGCTTTGTAGAATTTCGGCCACAATTAGAAGATTATAGATATTATGTGTTATCATTGATTTGGTCTAATTTCATAAGTCTAATTTCTTAAATCGAGAGATTATATTTCATTATATAAAGTAAATCTTAGTTTTATATCATCTTATATTTTCCCAAATTGAATTGAGCAATGCAATGTAATGGATTCGTAATATTACCTGTGTTCTTAAGCTTGCTGAGTCGTGTTTGTTGTAACAGAAATCAGGTCAATCGTTTGTGTTTTGTGGATTTTTTATGTTGTTGGAGATTGAGATCGATTGTCAGCTGCTTGGTTGTTCAATTTGCTTCATCTTCCTCAGTTGTTCTTTGGTGTTGTTGTGATTGTGTGGGTTACGCGCTTTAGTGTGTGTTTGTGCGTGTTTTTTGAAGTTCTCTGGTTTTATGTTGTGTTATTTTGTAGCACCAGAGATTTCAAAATGTTCCAATTGGTCTCTTATTTTTCTAAAGTGATTTTGAAACCTTTATAATTTTCAAGACACCCCTATTCATTGAACACACTGGGGGAGAATGGAGTCATCATCGTGCAATGTATCCAATAAACACTTGTCACATCACAGTTTGGACTCTATAAATGATGTCCAATGAAAACCAAAGAAAAATTCCTAATCCAAATGAAAAAGAGTTTGCATACTTCTTACCACGTGATATTTCTTCTATAATGGTCTAACACTATCAAAGTGTTTGGCATGGAGTTGGATTATAATCTACTACGGGACATCATTTTATTGGTTGCTCCTTGTAAAAAGTAAAAAATTGTGGCTTGACTTTGACTTTTTGACTTTTTGAAAAAGTGAAACCAATAAAATGATCTCGTGTGGCAGATTATAATCCAAAAAATAATCTAGACGCTAGCCAAACACTTTGTAAATGTAAGCACTATATGGTCATGTGGTGTGCATCGAGGCACACCACGTGATTGTAGTTTCTTATATGACGTGTCTTGATGCACGCTATATGGTCATATGACACCATAAAAGTATTTGGTTAGAACCTAGATCATTTTTTTAGATTATAATTTGCCACACGGTATCATTTTACTGGTTTACATTTTTTTGAAAAGTCAAAAAGTAAAAGTCAAGCCACAATTTTTTACTTTTTACAAAAAAAAACTAATAAAATAATGTCACGTAGTAGATTATAATTAAACAAATAATCCAACTTCTTGCCAAACACTTTGTATATGGTGTTATACCATATGGTACTAGATCGAGATTAGGATTTCTTCTAATAACGATTTAACATCATATGTATGGCATCATATGACTACATAGTGTGCATTGAGATACATCACATGATTGTGATTTCTCATATGGCATGTACTGATGCATGCCACATGGTTATATGGCACCACAGGATGTCATAGTACATGGTACTAGGTCAGGACTAGATTTCTTCTGATAATAATCTAACATCATATGTATATCACTATATGGTCACGTGGTGTGCATCGAGGCACGCCACGTGATTGTGGTTTCTCATATAGCATGTCTCCGATACACACCACATGGTCATATGATACTATATGATATCATACTATATGGTGCTACATCGAGTCTAGGATTTCTTCTCCTACAACAAGTACAAAAAAATACGAATGACTGGCCCACTATGACAAATGCTATATTTGTTTGATTCAAAATTTCAAATCACGGATATGAATTATAATGACGAAGTTATAATGAGAAAGGAAGGTGTGGTGGAGATTTAATTAATGTTTGAAATGTATGGTTGTAATTGAGTAATTGTCAAATTAATAATAAGTAAAATTATAATTTGAGTATGATCAGCATATCTGAAAATTTGACTTCTTCACAACTCATCCCCTTTTCTTACAATTTTGCATTTGAGTTCTACCCATCAAAGTGGTGTCTTATTACTAGATATTACACATTTAACATCTTATGTGTAAATCTTGCATTTTCAACTTTATATAATGCTATATATTCTGGTCCGGCTATAGAGCCTTATCTATATCTTATTAAGGAGCCTTATCGCTTACGGGGCAGAAATCTAACAAAAGCTGCCCTACCAGTAGGGGGCCGCTTTTGTTAGATTTCCGCTACGTAAGCAATCTATCTCCTTAATAGGAGGCTTATCTATCTCCTTAGCAATTTCCTATATATTCATCTCCAACTGATATGATCTGCACTTGATGGAAATGACAGTACCAGCTCTACGCTACTTAAATTAACCAATAGAAAATGGGGCAAGTTTCACAAGTACCGTACAATTTAGAATATACGTACTACGTAACCTTTTTTTCTATTTAAAAATATTTAGTTTTGTAACCTGCTATTGAGTAGCATGGAATGCCAGACAAATAACATCTATACACACACATAGAAGTAGACTCATTGTCATTTTTACTTTTCCCACTTTTTTTTACTTGCTAAAACTAACATTTCATCTTGACCATTTAATATTTCTATTGAAGATCTCTGCCGTCCAATTTTTTCATAATCAATAGACTTTATTTTATTTTATTAATTAGATATATTTAACAACATTAATATTTCCATAATTATCTTTTTATTGTAAAATTAAATTTCCCGTCTATTTCTACCCTAAATCTCTGCTTTGTAATTGAGTAAGTCACTTCGAATCCATTTGTTGTAAACTCCTACTCTTTTGTTTTTTTTTTTTTTTTGGTATAGAATTTTTTGATAAAATTAATTATTTTTCTTAATTTCTATCCTAATATATCTATATTTACATAAAAGTAGAGTTGTTGCTATTTTTACTTTTTCCGCTCTTTTTACTTGCAAAAACTGACATCTCATCATGAACATTTAATATTTCTATTGAAGATCCCGGCTGTTCAATTTTTCATAATTAATAGACTTTGTTTTATTTTATTAATTAGATATATTTAACAATATTAATATTTCCATAATTATCTTCTTATTGAAAATTTAAATTTCACTTCTATTTCTATCATAAATCTCGGCTCTATAATTGAGCCGGTCATTTCGAATCTATTTTCCGTCAACTACCCCTCCTTCTTTTTTTATGGAATTTTTTGATAAAATTAATTATTTTTCTTAATTTCTATCCTAATATATATATATATATATATGCAGAGTCATTACAGTTTTTACTTTTTCTACTCATTTTCACTTGCTAAAACTTGCTTATGATCTTGAACATTCAATATTTCTATTGAAGACCTCTACTGTCTGATTTTTTCATAATTAATAGACTATGTTTTATTTTATTGATTACATATATTTAACAACATTAATATTTTCATAATTATCTTTTTATTTCAAAATTGAATTTTCCGTCACCATAAATCTTGGCTCCGTAATTGAGCCAGTCACTTTGAATTAATTTGTCATCTACTTCTCCTTCTTCTTTTTTTCCTTGGTATGGAAATTTTTGATAAAATTAATTGTTTTTCTTAATTTCTATCCTATTATATATATACATATAAAAGTGGAGTTGCTGTCATTTTTACTTTTTCCGCTCTTTTTCATTTGATAAAACTGGCATCTCATCTTGAACATTTAATATTTCTACTGAAAATCTCAGCCATCCAATGTTTTCATAATTAATAGGCTTTGCTTTATTTTATTAATTAGATATATTTTACAACATTAATATTTCCATATTATCTTCTTATTCCGAAACTAAATTTTCTGTCCATTTCTACTATAAATCTCGGCTCCATAATTGAGCCGGTTACTTGGAATCCACTTGCTGACTCTTTTTTTATTTTTTTTTTGGTATGGAATTTTTTGATAAAATTAATTATTTTTCTTAAATTTTATCCTACTATATATCTATACATATATAAAAGGAGAGTCGTTGCCTTTTTTACTTTTTCCGCTCTTTTTAACTTGCTAAAACTGGCATATTATCTTGACCATTTAATATTTCTGTTGAAGATCTCTGCCGTTCGATATTTTCGTAATTAATAGAATTTTTTTATATTTTATTAATTAGATATAGTTAACAATATTAATATTTCCATAATTATATTTTTATTCCAAAATTAAATTTCCCGTTCATTTCTACCGTAAATCTCAGCTCCATAATTGAGCTGGTCACTTTAAATCAATTTGCCATCAACTCCTCTTTTTTTTTTTTTTGGCAAGTTCAATAGTTTGTGTTTGAAGAAACGAGCTTAGATTTCGCATACAATGTTCGTTTTCGACCTATATAATATAGACTTTTTGGGTAGCTTTAGGAGATGGATTAATACAGTGGCTTTGCCACTGCTTATAATGAATTTTGGGTGTTTAAATCCATCTACTGTGCTTATTTTAGTTTTTCCTATTTTATTTTGAGCCAACATTTGTGTTTTGTTTATGTTATTTAGTTCAGCCTTTTATGGAGTTTATAAGCATATTAAAAGATAAATCGTTCTATGAATTGCAATTTAAGTTCTTTAACTTATTTTTATGTAGTTGTGTATCAATTTGTTTATCGATTTGAGGAATATGCATCATTAATTCAAGTTACATTTATCAGATGTAACATGTACTATTTTTTTTGTTAAGTTAGTATGTTTATTTTCATACTGTTATTTTTTTACTATTCATTTAGTACGTTATTATACTTAGTTGAATTGTACTTATTATAGTATTGTGTTAATGATTTTTACCCAATTTACTCTATTTTAACCTTCATTAATTTAAGATTTCATAGTACGACAGCACATATATTATTTCCTGTACGCACACATAAATGATATAAGATTATGGCTTTAATTTTTTTTGAATAATAAAGTTTATTCCTCTTGAATGGCTTGTATCATTTGATATTATCTTCTTGTGCAACTCACGAGTGAAAGAACTAGTACTATATTATAACCCACTATAATCTATTTTACACATTGTACTTTTTATCCCTATTGTCCTCATTTTTGATTTTAGTATTACTAGTTTTTCACCCGTGCATTGCACGGCCAAATTTTGGTGACAAAATGTAATATAATGTCATTTGGTCATCAGTTAACCAGTGTGTTATTGTTAATTTATAAGCAAACAAGTTCATTAGGTCACCGATTTAACTATCAGGTCATTGATTTATCTTGTAGGTTATTATTAATTTATAAATTTAAATGAAAAAAACTTTCTAAGAAAATAATTAATAGACACTATAACAATTATGTAATGTATATTTAACATATAAAACACTTTAACTTGGCGGTTTATATGGCATGTTGGAAGTAAATGGTGATGAATTCAAACTTGATGTTGCTTGAATTTTCTAAAAAAATTTCCTCAAACTTTGTGCTTGGACCTGGACCGATTGACCCAAAACCCACGAGTTGTATGGGTCTTCAACGGAACCATTGCAGTCCAATTCAATCACGTCACCCTACTCGGCCTACCAACCGATTCGCTGAGTTTTCGGGTTGGGTTTTAAAACAATGTACAACCATTGATGTCAATTGATAACAAGTTGAAGTAAGAAAAAAGAAAAAAGGATAACTGAAAAATGATATTAAAATTTATAGGGAAAAAAGAAAAAAATAAATAAAAGAAAAAGGATAAAAAGATGAATGAAGAAAAAAGAAAAAACAAGGATAATAAAATTAGCGGGTGGTTACAGGAAAAATAGAAAAAATAAATAAAAAGAAAAAGGCAAAAAAAAAAGGTTTGAAAAATGAAATCAAGTGGGTGGTTACATAATTATAAGGAAAAAAAAAGAGAAAAAAAGAATAAATAAAAACATGGTTGGTTATACGAAAAAAGGAAAAATACATAAATAAAAAAGGGCTTCTGAAATCTTATTTAGGTGGAAAAAATATATACACTAGTTTTTTTGCATCTGTGCGTTGCACGGCCAAATTTTACTTGCAAAGTAAAAAGTAAGAAATATGTTGAACGTTTAAAAATAACAAAGTAAATTGTACTCGTATGGGATAACATCGAAAAAAAATTGCACAAACACAGTAAGTAATAAAAATCATTTTCTTACATGAAAAGCTGTCAATATTTTAAAAACTTCCTTATATATATAACATTCGATGTTTTATTTTTTTGCTCTACATCGTTATCGCATATTTTTTTTGAAGCGATTTGTGACTATATATACTACCACATACAACTACCCATGACTGAATCCAGACTTTTTCAAGAAGTGTGCCACATGAAAGAGCGATTATCCATGGATTCATCAAATTCACCCATGCGATGCATCAAACTTTTCCCTTAAAACCAAAGGTGGGGAAAAATGGGTTCTTGTTAGGGTTGTACCTGACCTTCTTGATATAGGATGACACTTCACAATTTCATCGTTCCATCGGCATATTTAGATTACAATAAATGATAGCCATTAATAAGAGCCTGATCGAATTGATAACAAACTAATAAATCCACTACCATCACTATTGACTAACCTTGTTGCAGCAGCATATCAATTGCTTCATACCAAAAGTGAGGCAAGCAAAGCATGCTTATGGTTTTGGCCGTCTTTGGAAATACCAGCTTCTAGATGAAATGAAAATTATCCACATAGATTACTTGTTAAACTGAACTGCTAATTGGAGAATTTCTACCAAAATATGCGTCTTGAGCAAATATATATTTCCAAATAATAGTCATACTGCAAAATGCATTTTAAGGCGGACAAAACAGATACTTATAAACATGACATTCTCAAGTATGGTAAGCGATGTTGCATCTATATTCCTTCTTTCTTCCTCTAATATTAATAGTGTCTCTACAAAGGCATTTGTATAACAGACACTAACCTTAAAGCTTTTTTCTTCCCTAAACATACTTTTGCAAGTAAAAATGAGGGGAAAAAAGAAAGATTATGATGAAGGTTGTAAAGAAATGCAAATGTAATTTTGGATTTACCAACCAACTTATTAAAAATGATGTAAAGATATAAGAGGGAAGAACATAGAGTGTAACACAAGTCTTCTTACATATTTAAATAGTTATTAGATATTTCCATTTAAGAATTCATAGAGAATTAAAAGGAAAAGAATGGAAAATACCATTTCAAAGCTGACAATGATATAAATAAATTTAAAATGTGCAGGAAATACCCCAGAACTAAATCCAAATATAATGTGCAATGCCATTCATGATCTTGATTGTAACATCCCATCATTGGAGCTAAAAATGAACAACATTTGCTTTTACTTTCATGCTAGAATAAGTATATACATATCCTCAACTCAATCTCATTTTTCACTTGAAGGTGAGGTGGTAAACATATATAGAAAGTATGCAATCCATGTACTTTCCGCCTAAATACATGAAGAAGACGCCTCCTTTAGCACTTATTTTTTGAGCTGTACTACTATGTTGCACTTCATGTGTTGAACTACATATTCTAAACTTTCTCAAAAAAATGATGTATAGATATATTTCTTTTAGTTCTTTTTAGTTTGGATGAAACTACTTCATGCACATTTGTTTTAGCTATGTAAGAACTAATAATATACCCTCTAACATTTATCACAAATATACATATAGAGAATAGATTAGATTACCAAAAAACAAAAAATGTAGCTTGGTTTCCACTTTCTGTTCAACTAACAGAGAAAATGCACCATACTATGGTTACACACTCAATGTCATATATACTGTCAATAGTGTGACCAAGCATTCACTTACAAGAAAATAAATGATCTGTTGAAATCTCTTGTCCTAGTGATATATAGGACTAAAAATCTCTTGGTTTTCAACACCTTGAGATAGTGTACCAATATGGTGACAGAGAGATAAAGGGGGATGAGAAGAAGAAAAAGAACCAGTTTATAAAAAGAATCAGTTTATCTTTTTACTTTTTATTAATGGAGCTTATTTGAAGCTCTTTATTTTTTCAATTTATAAAAGGAATTTATAATGAGTGGAAATGAGTGGTAGAGATTTAATTAAAGTTTGAAATGTGTGGTGATTATTGAGCAGTTGTCAAATCAACAATCAAATTATGGTAGTGAATGTATATAGAGAAAAAATAAAGAGGTTCAAACAACCCATAAATGTTGTTTCCAGGCATTCTATAGTGATTAGTACACATAAAAAAATTAATCACAAATTTGGTTATTAACTTGAGAATACTAAAGCTCAATTATTGAAATATAATCAGAGCTTCAAGAGAACGTGAATTTACGTGAAGTGAAGAAATGGGAATTTGGAAAAGAGAAAAATGTAGGCTGGTAAAGTTGCCTCTCAATTTCTCTTTTTAGCTTTCTGTCTCTCCAAGTTGAAAACAAAAAGAAAGAGCCCAATGCAAAGATGTTAGAATAACTCTAGAATTCTTTCAACACAAATATCACAATAGACCGCACCAAATTACTCATCCACGAAAAAAGAATTAGGAAAAAAAAGAAGAGAAGAAGTAGATAACCGAGACCAATTGCTCTATGCCACAATCCACCACAATTGCACCAATTGAATGCCAAGACAAACATAAACTCTTCTCAATCAAATCTCACCGGTATCTCTTCAGTTCAATTGGCTGGATTTGGTGACCAAGGAGCAGCCTTCTTGCTCTCGATTTACTCTATAAAAGCCCGCACCCCTATCTGAAGTCTTTATTTGATTCTCTACCATAGTTCTCGACAATTGAAAGGATATCTTAAATCATTGCAAAACTTTGATTGATTTCTTGTTATTGGCCAACGATTTTCCTCTCAATATTTGATCTCTTTTTGTCCCCCGCTCTCAGTTCTCTGTTCTCTCTTTCAACCATTAGTGTCCCAATAATGCTAGCATGGGAAGTGGATAGTTCTCAATGGAGGCTGAAAAGTACTCTTGGGACATCCATGGGAAGCGGGTAGTTCAATAGGACTGCTAATTGCTTGGAAAGAAGGAATAAGTGTGAAAAACTGAAGAACCCAAAATAAAAAAAATTAACTAATTAGGGGGAAAAAAGAAGTGGGGGTCACTGGTGAATAAATTGGTAGGAAAAATGTATGCCAAAATCAATTGAAAAAAATGGGGTAGTTACTCCTTTTATGTATCAGGCAGTTAAGAGAGAAAATAGGAAAGAAAAGAAAATATAATTAAAAAATCAAATTAAAGAAAAGATTTTAAAATGGAAGCAGGTAGTTACTCCGAATTTTGTTCACCTACCCACTGTGGGCGGGGTTACACAGCCCACTTTTGACGTGGCGCACACATGGCTGGACGTGGTGGCGCACACATGGACGCCATGTGTGTTGACTATGTGTGTGCAATGTCAGAAGTGAGTGGTATAACCCCGCCCACAGTAGGTGGGTGAACCGGACTCTAGTTACTCATTTTAAAATGTATGCGTGAGGTAGTTAGCATTTTTGAGAGAAAATAGGAAAAGAAAAAAAGAGAAAATAATTAAAAAAATTAGATTCTAGAATCTGTCATGGGCGGGAAAATAGATTCCAGAATAACAGTTCTTTATAAATATATATATATATATGTATGTATATATAGAAAACTGTAAATTCTGAGTGTAATTTTTATGCATGCAAGTTTTTCTGTAAAGAAACTAAATGTATTTATAATCTTGATTGGTGAACATTTTTCAAATGGAAGTGGATGGTTTTTAGAACAATGAAAACTGCCCATTAATTCGTTGTTTTGTATATTGCTGTAGTCTTATTCCATAGTTCTATATTTTTAGGTGGACTAGTGGGTAGTTTTCAAATGTGTAGTGGGTTAAAAAAAGAAAAAAAAGAAATGAAGAAAGAAAAAAATAGAAGAATTAGTTATTTTCTTGCCAATATACATGAAAAATTGGGTAAATAGTACCAACAAAAAAAAAACACAAAAGGAAATGGGTGGTTTTAATTTTATAATGTTAAGAAAAGGGAAATTTGAAATTCTGGAATCACTGATCCATTTCTTAATATAAAGATATATACAAGAAATCTGGCAAAACAATATAGTAGGCAAGTAATGGAAAACATGTTGTAGGGACTAATAGAAATAATAAAAAAAAGTTTTTTTTAATAGTAAAAATGGGGTAGTTAATACTAAACGTGTAGTGGGAAAAACTGGAAATAAAATATTTAATGGACAGTTACTGCTTGATGTATAGTGGGTGAAAAAAAATAGAAAAGGGGATTTCGGAATCTCTTTGGGCAGGAAATTGATTCCAGAATCCCAGTTCCCTTTCTATATATAGAGATAAAGATAAAGATAAATACTACATTGTTGTAAATAATATTTCAGTATGAACGACTAGCCCTGAAACCCTAGTATTATTTTACTTTCCCGCCACGACTTGTGTATTGTAAGCCTATAAATAGCCCTTTTGTATTGAGAATAATACACACACATTTACAAATAACTATTTATCTGTTCTTTCTTTCTCTCATTTCCACAACACGTTATCAGCACGATTTGCATCTTTTTCCTTATTGCATCCAAGATTTATGATGGATTATTGAGATATCTATCTAGCAGATAGTGCAACCACACATACTATTCTTCAAGACAAAAAATATTTTTTGGAATTAACATTAGTTGGGGATAATGTTAATACTATATCAGGTGCATCTAATGTCATTGAAGGCTCCAGAAGAGCTTGTATTATTCTACCAAATAAACTAAATTAAATATTGATGATGCACTTTACTCTACCAAATCCAGGAGAAATTTGCTGAGTTTTAAAGATATTTGCTGCAACGGATACCACATGGAGACGATACAAAAAGATAATAATGAGTATCTCTGCATAAATTGCTTTGTATTTGGCTATAAGCAGATAAGGGAAATGTTTTTAGAACTACCATCAGGTATGTATTATACATTCATAAAAGCAATCGAGGCAAACCACGTCACGTACTTGAAGTTCGTTGAACCAAAGAGCTTTATGCTCTGGCATGATAGATTTGGGCATCCCGGAGCGACTATGATACGCTGAATAATTAGTAACTCACATGGGCATAATCTAAAGAAAAGGAAGATTCTTTTAGCAAACGGAAGTTAAGTTAGTCATTAGGCTTTCTAGTATGAAGGTTAATATTGAATCTCCAACTTTCTTAGAAAGGATTCATTGAGATATATGTGGGCCAATACGCCCACCATGTGGACCATTTCGTTACTTTATGGTATTAATTGATGCTTCCAGTAGATGGTCCTATGTGTGCTTGCTTTTTACTAGAAATACAGCATTTGCTATACTATTTGCCCAAATAATAAAATTAAGAGCTCAATTCCCTGATTATTCAATCAAGAAAATTCGTTTTGATAATGCTGTTGAGTTTAGATCTCAAGCATTTAACGATTGTTGTATAGCAATCGGAATTGAAGTTGAACATTCAGTTGCTCATTTCCATACTCAGAATGGTGTAGCAGAGTCATTTATTAAACGTCTCCAATTAATTGCTAGACCATTACGTATGAGATCAAAACTCCCAACTTCTGTTTGGGGTCATGATATATTACATGCTGTAATGTTGGTCAGCATTAGTATCATCAGTATTCTCTTTTACAGCTTGCCTTTGGTCGAGAGCCTAACGCTCTCACTTAAGAATTTTTGGTTGTGCTGTGCATGTACTAATTTCACCCCACAGCGTACCAAAATGGGTCCCCAACGAAGGCTTGGAATATATGTTGGATTTGATTCGCCTTCAATTATAATGTACTTAGGACCTTTAACGGGTGATCTGTTTACTGCACAATTTACAGATTGTCATTTTGATGAAATGACGTTCCCCAACACTGGGAGGGATAAAACTACATCCACAAAAGTATCATGATCTTTGTTGGAATGAAAAAACTCTTCACACTTTGACTCCCACACTAATCAATGTGAATAAGAGGTTGAAAGGATCATTCATTTGCAAAAAGTTGCAAATCAACTGTCGAATGCTTTTATTGATACAAGAAAAGTGACACAATCTCATATACCGGCAGTTAATACTCCAGTCAAAATTGATGTCCCTGAAGGACAGGTTATCATAGAAAATGAGTCTAAAGTACGTCAGAAGCGTGGTCGACCAATTAGTGCTAAAGATTCTATAACTAGGAAAAGAAAGGTACAAGACAAGAACCAAACACTGACAAAAATGATTGATCAATCAAATGAAAGTAATGTAGTTCCTGAAGAACTACCCGCGTCTGAAAATAATGAGATTTCAATAAATTATTTGTTATCTCATAAATTATGGGAAAGATAAAATATTGTCGCGGATGATATATTTTCCTTTAGTGTGGCTCTTGAAATCATGAATGAGGATCTTGGATCACAGTCAGTTAAAGACTGTCAAAATAGAGATGATTGGCCAAAATGGAAAGAAGCCATACAGGCGGAATTAAATTCCTTAAAAAAAAAAGAAAGTGTTCTGACCTGTAGTTCAAACTTCAAAAAATATTATCCCTGTTGGATACAAATGGGTCTTTGTCAGGAAGAGAAATGAAAATAATGAAATTACGAGATACAAGGCTAGACTTGTTTCTCTCAAAGACCAGGAATTGATTACGAGGAAACATACTCTCCTGTAATGGACACGATTACTTTTAGATTTTTAATAAGTCTGGCAGTGTCACAAAGGCTTGATATGCGCCTTATGGATGTGGTCTGCGTATCTATATGGTTCACTTGATAATGATATATACATGAAAATCCCGAAGGATTTAATTTATCACAGGCAAATGATAAATATCCCAAAAATATGTTTTCAATCAAATTGCAAATGTCGCTATATGGGCTGAAACAATATGGTCGAATGTGGTACAATCGCCTTCACAAATATCTTGTAACATCCCGTAAAATTTTATGAACAAATTATGCAAAATAATCATCACTTTAATAAAGATGTGCAAGTTACTTGAACTTGCAGTAGTTGAAATGTTATAAGATTATGACAAAGTGACCGAATTGAATTGCATAAATTGTAAAGTTACAAGATTTATCACCTGAATGAATATCAAGAAATAGAATTGTATTGAACTTCAAAGTTGAGAGTTGCCACTCAAAATGAATTGAAATATGACAACGTAATCGTATTCGAATTATTGCAAGATGGCTACGCAAATAAATGCCAAGAATTGTAAAATGATGATTATTGACAACATGATCGATGTTTTGACAATGAATTGAAGTTAGAAGGTGGTTATTAGCAATGATTGAATAACCACCCGAGTTTGCTATTAACAAATGTAAATATTTCAGCAATGAACGAGTAACCACTTGAGATGCCGCAAAATGCAAAGATTGTTACTCCAATAAAGCCTAGGGACAAGAATGTCGCTATTGATTAGTATGGCTATTGATTAGTATGACTCAAAAGTGTAGCCATTTAATTGACACCACTTTGATCAAGGAAGATGGAGGTTTTGAAGGTATTTGTCAACGACTTAAAGAATCTTTGGAAAAATCAAGTTAAAGAGGTAAGTAACTAATGCTTTGATTCCCCTTTTGCCTTTATGATGTTTTGATACGATAAGCATGATTTTAATTGAAGTATTCCATGAGACATACAAGGATTTGATGCATTGAAAAGAAAAGATTGATTTATTGTATTTGAATCACTAGCTGCTCTACCCGTTTTGTATTGAATTGCTTTGAATTGTTTCCCACACTATGACCTGTTCAATGATCCCAGGATAGGGAAGATTAGTGTGGTGTTTGCTTTGAATTGGAACTTCGGTAAGGGTCAATCGGGGTTAATTGTGGATCCACTTAATTGTACATGGCCATGATTGAATTGATTGAATTGATATGACTCTTACGCGCAACACGGTAGTAGTTTAACTAGTGATAGGGCCCTCCTGTGCATTGAAAAGCTTTGTACGTTGAATGGTTTTCTTAAAAATGAATCTTTCAAATGAAAGGTAAATCAAAGAGTTTTGTTACTCACTAAGTATTTCGTACTCACTCCCTCTTTCTACAATTTTGTAGATGATTAAAGATACGATATTTGAAAAAAAAGGCAAGCAAGGGGTTGGAGCATGCTCGCAAATGAGAGTAGAGTTTTACATGTAGTGACAACCTGTCTTTGAAAATATTATGAATTTAATACCCTTTTGTTTTAACAAATATGCATATCTCTCTATAAATGTATTTCTAGTTTTATATAATATTGGCAGCTTAGCTTCCAGTGTAATAGCTTTCCAATAATTTATCTTGAAAAGATTAATTTTGCTCATTTTGGTAATCGATGGAAAATACCTATTAATATAACTTGTTGATTTCTTTACATTTTATTGAGAAGCCGAATTGCAATGATTATTTAAAGTAGAACAACTTGTTAGTTTAAGTAATTAGCTTTATTAAGTTAAAAACTATTTGTTTGTTTTGTACGTCCCGTCCCCACTATTTGTATTAAAGCTTCCACTATGAAATTTGTTTAATCAATATAAGATATTCAAAAATATTGATAAATTGGTGGGGGCGTGACATATCTGTTGAAAGAAGGGATATAAAAATGATGATATCTGCCCTTGTGTTTTCATAAAGAAAACAGATAATGGATTTGCAATTGTAGCAGTTTATGTTGATGATTTGAATTTGATTGGGACTCTTGAAGAGCTAAATAAAACTGCTGAATACTTGAAAAATGAATTTGAGATGAAAGATTTGGGAAAGACAAAGTTTTGTCTTGGTTTACAAATTGAGCATGTCCCTAAAGGACTGTTCATTCATCAATCTTTATATACAGAAAAAGTGTTAAAGCATTTTTTTATGGATAAAGCACATCTGTTGGCATTACCTATGGTTGTTAGAACGCTTGAAGTGGATAAAGATCCGTTTCGCCCACTTGAAGAAGGGGAAGAGATACTTGGTCACGTAGTACCATATCTTGGTGCAATTGGTGCATTAACTTATCTTGCAAATTGCACCCTACCCGATATAGCTTTTTCTGTAAATCTCCTTGCAAGATATAGCTCTGCACCCACTTTAAGACATCGGAATGGTGTAAAACACCTTCTACGTTACTTGAAAGGTACCATTGATATGTGATTATATTATTCACAACAATCCGGATATTCTTTAGTGGGATATGCAGATACATGTTATCTTTCTGATCCATATAAAGCCAAGTCACAAACATGTTTAGTATTTATATGTGGAGGAACTGCTATATTATGGAGATATGTGAAGCAAACCTTGACAGCAACATCCTCAAATCATTCTGAAATAATTGCAATTCGTGAAGCAAGTCGAGAATGTGTAGGGTTGAGGAATATGACGCGTCACATCCAAGAGTCCTTCAGATTAGCTTCAACAAAGGAAAGTCCGACTGTATTATATGAAGACAACACTGCTTGTATTGCACAGCTCAAAGGAGGCTATATCAAAGGTGACAAAAAAAGCATATTTCTCTAAAGTTCTTCTATACACTTGAGCTTCAAAAGAGCGGTGACATCGGTATTCAATAGATTCGCTCGAGTGATAATGTGGCTAACTTGTTCATAAAGGCATTTCCAACATCTACACTCAGAAAATTGGTACATCAAATTGGTATGCGCCGACTTAAAGATTTGCAGTGATCAACATGAAGGGAAGTAGCTGTACTCTTTTTCCTTCGTTCAGGTTTTGTCCCACTGAGTTTTCTTGACAAGGTTTTAACAAGGCAGCATATTGATACTCTGAAATTACTGTACACTTTTTTGCTAGTTTGGTAGATTTTTCTTCCATTGGGTTTTTCCCTAAACGAGGTTTTTAACGAGGCAGTTAATGTATAGATAGGCATTCAAGAGGGAGTGTTGTAAATAGTATTTTAGTATGAATGACTAACTTTGAAACCCTAGTAGTATTTTACTTGCCCCACCAAGACTTGGGTATTGTAAGCCTATAAATAGCCCCCTTGTATTGAGAATAATACACACATATTTATAGATAATTATTCATCTTTTCTTTCTCTCTCTCCTTTCCACAACATACATCATGACTTTCTTTATTACTACTACTACTACTACTACTACTACTACTACTACTACTACTAGAACTATCACCTGTGTGTTGCACAGGAATAACAATAGTAATATCACATATTCAATCGCATTAAAATTTGATATGATTTGATTTTAAAAAGAATAAAATGTTTAATGAAATAGACACCTAACGTGACTAAAATTCAAAGAGAAGAATAAAAGGCATGTGGTTCTCTATCATTTAAACACCTAATGTAATGATGATTTAGAACTATCCTATTAAACTTAACAATACATATGACATGTAGAAGAAAAGATATTCAAAATAGGCATAATATAAGGCCTCTAAAGAATATTTAGAACCAATTTGATCCGATATTGTACAATACAATTGGAGATGACAAAGAATTTGATTAACCTGTCTATCAAAAACCCCCATTGTTCCCATGTTGTACAACATAATTTGAGATGACAAAGAAATGTCATCGTAGAAACAGAATCTTCTCCAACTTTGATTATCATTTTAAAATGAAATATAACAAAAAAGAAGATTTTGAAAAAAGTATATTTGATAAGTTGTGACCAAAAAGTGGCTGTGTAATGGGTTTCACCTACTAAGCTATCAAGATCAAGCCTTAGCAGCACTCGACTCTTGAAAACCAAAAGCCTAAGCCGAATATTCCCATTCTGAGCTTTTTTGTTTCTTCAGTTATATACATTCAATTGTTTTTACCTACATTTCACATGATCAATCAGTTTTATATATATCTCTCAAAGTGCATTGAATATATAAAATGTACTATATAATCAACAAATCCAGCTCAGTGCTCAACAAACTCTTTTAGCATTCAATAAACTTAGAAAGGTGATTTGACTTAGAAGAAAGGAAAAAATGTATGCTTCCAAAGAATTGAACAGGCAAAGGTTCTCTAGGCTATACTAAGTTCACAGTCAATATCAATTCAAAAAAGTCAACATTTGATAGGAGCACTTAAACCACATTATATAATCAACTGAAGGTGCTTATTAAATTAATTAATTTATACTAATTTAAACTTCCCACTTGGCAGAATAAAATTCTTCAAAATGTATAAAGCGAACATAGTAGTAAAAATCTGATAATAATTTAAATTATTCTATGTATTGAAAAATATTTGTTGTATTGTCGAATGAAAACCACACTCATAAAATAAAATATTTAAATGCACACAAAAATCATCATGAATGGATTAAAACATAGATCACTATGGGAATAACTATTTGACTATAACATCCTCAAGCAAGCATGGCATAATACACCTACATCTGCACAGAGAATGGCCTATCCGCTTCGATTGTAAACAACAGATACAACCCTAAACATAGACAAATATATCATTCAAAAATTGCAAGACGGTGTTAAATGAGGGAGGAGGAAAGGACAAACGTCAGTTGCTAGAATGTATTTCTCAACTAGAGGCTCTGTCACAAAAAAATTAAGCCATAAGATTATCTATATGATGACCCTTTAAACTTAACTTTTATGAACTATGAAACACTAGACAAACCTACTACTTAATCTCTGTAGCCTCGTAGAGACTTCAAAAGATACTAAAAAAGTCACAAATTGGTAAACAATCAAAGGATCGAAATAATATCCAAGTAAACAAAAAAAAAAATCCATAAGATCTAAAACAATCAAAATATTATCCAGGATCATAAATCCAAGCAAAGGATTACACAAAGAAAAATGAATAATTTAAATTAAAAAAGATATAATAATTTTAAACACAAAGAAATTGGACTACACAAAATAAAGGAAAAAGTATTGTGTGAAGATAATTTTCCATATCAAGAATTCATTCAAAAATGTATGATTAATAAGATAAGGTAGAAAGAAAGACGGAAGAGAGAAGGCAGAGAAAATAACGGAGAAAATTAGGGCTGAAATAATGAGGAAATGGCATAATACTTAAAAAGTGACGTCACTAGTGACATCACCAATAATCTTACATTATTATATTATATTATAAAAAGCTCAATGAGACAAATTTAATAAAAAGACCAAAAAATAGGCGGGGAAAAAAGGCAAAGGGACTTTACTCTTATTATATATATAGATATAGATATTATTATTATTATTATTATTATTATTATTATTAGAATTCTCACCCATGCGTTGCACGGAAAGAAGACAATATCATATAAAAATTTGAGTAGTTAAGTCATTATAAAACTTATATAAAAAAGTGAACACGGTAGCAATGTACTAATAAGTCGTATACATTTTTTTAACATTCTTCTATTGAACAGGCCGATGGTCATTATTAGTATTTCTAGACTATCATCCATACATTGCATGAGAAGAATAAGATAATAAAAGAAAACGAATTTTAATATTAATATATAAAAAATTGACCGGATACATTTTTTTGGGCAATATGTGGAATAATTTTTTATAGTTGTGAGAATCGACAATCTAACAAAATTATATGCAATAAATTATTATCATAATAAGTAATGAACTCACTGACGAAATTGGACCAAAAAAGAATGTTATATATTGTGAAATTTTGTTTATGTATAATAATGTACAATAAGTTACTCTAAAATTTGGAAAACTTTGAAGAGAGACCCTAAACTTCTTAAAATGATATATACTTGGTCAAATGGCTTTAAAAATGTAAATATCATAAGAAAATACATCATAAAAAAATTTAGTAGCTCATCTTAGCGACAAAGATAATCTGGTACTTTAGAGAGACAACTTTGTATCTATTAATATTTCTAGCAACAACAAGTCTTTAAGTACATATAAAGACCCTTCCTTCAAGGCTGAGTTGAATATTAGCTCTTGCTTAATGGTGGTACCATGTATTTAGCCACCCTACAAATTTAAAACCCCACTCCCCTTCAAAAAAAAAAAAAAAGAAGGATCAACCTAAATCACATAATAGCCAAATTAATTTTCACAATTTTTTTTGAGGCATGAGAAAGTCAAATCCATAACCTTTTCACAAAACAAAAAAAATAAAAAGAAGGATATGTCCACAACTATTAGAAGATAAAAAACCAGGGCTTAAATAAAAGCACCCCAAGAAATTGTTGGAAGACAAATAGTTTTAAGTCGATCGGTGCCAAGCAATACTTGTATCTTATATCTGCATTCATGCCAGACCAAGGCAATTTGTTTTGCTATATGGAAGCAAGCCATTATCCTTTGCAAATTTAAGCACAATCAAAACATCAGTGGTTTATGCATCTTCGTCGTGAGGCATTTAATAATTTCTAAATCTCCAATTTATTTATGAATGGGTTCATCCCCTACTGCAAAATACAAATGAGCTAGCAATATTATTCTTATATCAACATCTAGGACAATGATTCTACCTAAATCAACTTTTCACTTCCACCCGAAAAGCTCATTAGCACAATGCTCCTACAAATTACTTTATTTCCGATTAGCATTGACTTTCAATCATTTCAATATTAGTTATTAACACTTCATGATTCGATGATTCGAATTTCTAAAGATAGACCTAATGTTTCGCGCTGTGAATCGTGTTTTAGAAAACTGATTAGAAGATAATTTCAAAAAGAAAATTTCAAAGAGAAAGAGGGAGACAAAGAGTTCTCGATTGTATAAAAATTAGTAAAATGTTAAAAAAAGAATAATAATATATGATGTCATCAGTGACATAAACAGAATAGGCCGGGAAAAAATTGTAATAGACCTTACTCTTATTATATATATAGATATTATTATTATTATTTTTATTATTATTATTGAGTAGCATGATATGTCACACAACAACATACTATATTACATTATTTTTTTTTTTTGAATTATAATGTGATTGTAGGGTAGAGAATTGAACTTGGTCTAGGATGTGGGAAGCCAACTTAAATGTCATATTAGACTACATTGGTCTTGGCATTATTATTTTTATTAGTACTACTACTAATAGTAGAATTCCCACCTGTGTGTTGCAAGGAGTCTAAAAGTAATAATGACAAATGTTAATGAAGATTATTATACAATAATTTGGTTAAATTATTGTTATAGCACATAAAAAATACTCAAAAAAATAATTAATAAATAAATATGATTCAAATGATTTGTTAAAAGCCTAGACATTCAATCTCGATTTGAGTTTACCACGCTAAACTTATAATATATTTTTTTTTCATTTCAAATTGTTCTCAAGTGTTGGGCACTTGAATCTATGCCCGACCCAAAAATAAGAAAATGAAAAACCAAAATCCATATCATAACATTTATTGTATCTATTTTGTTATGGCTTTTTGTAAAAAAATGACGGTAACATTCAACACCAAAAAAATGTTTATTCTTCCACCTTGTTTCTTCATAGAATTTATGAATATTGTCTCAGTTACATTTTGACAAATTTTTATTTGAGATAAATCGTAAAAGTAAAGGATTTTTATGAATCACGCAAGTTGCAAAAGTGTATGGATGACTATTACATTCAATGAATTATAGACTTCTTAAGGATGCAAGTGGAAAATCGAGTTGTTTATTAGTGGGATCCAAGATTAATTGTTTTAATGATAAATTTGTAGTTCATAATTGCAATTTTGCCCTCCTTGCATCTATAAATAGGGCATTTGTGCACTTCATTTTAATCATCAACAAAGGAGTGAAAATTTCCTCTATATAGTTCTTCTCTTGTGCTTCTCCATATCTTTCAATATAGTCTTTATTTCCTTTAGTTTTATAATACGTTATCATCATGAGATTCTAGCCTATTGAACGCGTGTTATAGCCAAAGTTTGTGAAAGTCCAAGCAAGCTATTCTTTCATCACATTTGAGGTATAATTTCTAAAGCATTCTTCTACTGCCTATGATGGCCGGTTCTCATTTTGTTTGTACATATACTATATATATATATTATACCGCCTATTAATAGCTGGATTTATATGTTAAATCATCCTTAAAGTACTGAATTTATTGTTTATATATAACCCTTGAAGGGATACAAGTCGTTGCTAGGTATCGCCTCTATGAACAGTTTATGATTCCTAGCAAAATATTTTGTTGCTCTTGAAGAAGCACATGAGAGTGTGTTATTCTTGAAGAATATCACATGTTAGTAAACTATATTGTTCTTGAAGAGCAAAGAAAAAGAAAGAAAAAAATTACAAAACTCCTCTTTGGATAGTTGATGTTCTTGAAGTAACACACTAAAAGTCCTATATATGTTGATATCCATAAAGCTATATGACTTTATGGTATAACTATTTATGTTTATATTAGCATTATATGTTGAATTTTATGTTTGTAGAAGTGTTTGTTTCATATAAGAAAGCACTTGTAATTGAAAAGTTAGTAAAAGAAACTACAATGTTAAAATTCATCTCTATCATGCATCAATAGAAACTTTGAGATTAAATCTGTACCTATTGGCTGATCTTTTGCACATGAAACAAATTTTATTTGATAAATATATGAGTCTAGTGTCGTATTAATTTTAAGGTTCAAAAATCAGACATCAAATGAATGCTAGTGCTATCCAGATTATAGCTTAGTGTTGCATGATATTGTTCTCATCACTTTTGCTTGTTCTATATGTCATAATAGTTTCTTATACTTCACACTTACAAATTAGACTCATACATAAGCTAAAAAACGTAAAGAATGATTAGATACAATGATTGTATGAATATTGAGAATTCATGAATTCCAACTATGTGACAAGATATATTAAAAAAGGCAGTCAACTAGATATGTGTCGTATTTCATACAATGAACTTTTGTTATGAAAATTAACAAAGTTGCAAAATCTTCAAATCTAGTATTTGAATACACATCTCCCATGCTAACATCTATTATGAATTAAGTTATGTGACCTTTGAAATCCAATATGTATGTGTTAGCATACTTCCTTATATATAACAATTGTTATTGATATATCCAAATTTCTAATCTTATTCTTGATTTTTGTGATAGTTTTAAAATGGCAAATTTGACAAAGATTGATTTCTTAGCTCTTGACATCACGGGGAAAAACTATCTTTCATGGATACTAGATGCCGAAATTCGCTTGGAATCAATGGGCCTTGGCAAAATAATACAAGAAAATAATGATGCTACAAGCCAAGAAAAGGCCAAGGCTATGATATTCCTTCACCGACACTTGGGTGAAGGATTAAAGAGTGAATATCTCACTGTAAAAGATCCTGAAGATGTAGAGAAGATTAAAAGAACATTATGACCACCAAAAGACTGTAATATTGCCCAGAACTCGTTATGAATGGTTACATTTAAAGCTTACAAGATTTTAAGTATGTAGCGGAATATAATTCAGAAATGTTCAAAATCAGCTCCAAACTGAAGTTATGTGGAGAAAGAATTACTGATGAGGAAATGTTAGAAGAAACATTTTCTATATTTCATGCCTCGAACGTGCTCCTGCAACAGCAATATCGAGAATGAGGGTTTAGAAAGTATTATGAATTAATATCATGCTTGCAGTAGCTGAACAAAACAATGAGCTATTGATGAAGAATCATGAATCACCTCCAACTGGTTCTCCAGAATTCCCAGAAGTAAATGCTATGTCATCTAACCGTAGATATGGACGTGGACAAAGTCGCGGTCGTAGTCATAACCGTAGCCGTAGTCGTGGCCAGGCTCGAAACCATGTTTGGCATTGTGATGGGTATAATTCTAATCCTTCGAAGTTTAAGAAATCTGCACATGATAAAGGAAAAGGGAAATCCCATTATGCTAATAGATCGAAGGCACAAGATTCAATATGCTATAAATGTGGTATGAAAGGGCATTGGTCACGTACCTATCGTACTGCCAAACATCTTGTGAAATTGTATCAAGCATCTCAAAATGGAAAGGGAAAGAATGTAGAAATAAATTTCACAGAACAAGGGAATATTTCCAATTTTGACCCTTTAGAAATGACCCATCTTGACACCACTGATTTCTTTGAACAAGCTAATGAAAATATGCTCTCCAGTGATGATATAAAACTCTCGATGGAAGATTAATCGAATAAAGGCATCATCTAGTATCAAAGTAGTATTAATTATGACTATTTTCATTTTATGTTCTACTAATGTTAGTGTATACGCTTATTTTATATTCGACATGTTATCTTAATGAATATCAACTTAGATATTTTACATTACTTATTATGAGTTTTCCTTTTTGAAGAACATGCACACTAACACTTCTTCAAATGGCTCCAAGATTGGTAAAGACATTTGCTTAATAGATAGTGGTGCAACAAATACCGTCCTCAAAATGATAGAATATTTTACAAATCTGATTAGGGGAAATCTAATGTCAACACATTATCAGGTTCTGAAAATCTTATTGAAGGCTCCGAAAGAGCTATCATTAGATTACATGGAGGCACAAGATTTGTGATTAATGATGCCTTATATTCCACCAGGTTAAAGAGAAATCTATTAAACTTTAAAGAGATATATGTCGAAATGGGTACCATGTTAAAACTGCAATTGAAAACAATATAGAGTAGCTCTATATTGTTTCAAATGATACATATATACTAGAGAAGTTACCTGCATTATCTTCCGGTCTGTACTATACAAGTATTAGTACAGTTGAAATAAATGTTTTGTTGAACCTGAATTTGATATTCCAAAGGATTTCATTGTTTGGCATGACCGGTTAAGCCGTCTTGGATCAATAATGATGCAAAAAATTATTGAAAATTCAAATGGACATAACTTGAAGAACCAGAAGATTCTTCAAACTAATGAATTTCCCTGTGTGGCTTGTTCTCTAGGGAAAATGGTCACAAGACTATCACTAGCTAAAATTAGGACTGAATCCCTAGAGTTTCTGGAATGAATTCAGGGTGATATCTGTGGACCCATACATTCTCCATGCGGACCATTTTGATATTTTATATTTTTAATAGATGCATCAACCAGATGGTCACATGTAAGTTTATTATCTACTCGCAACCTGGCGTTTGCAAGATTGCTTGCTCAAATCATTCGATTACGAGCACAGTTTCCAGATTATCCAATCAAGACAATTCAACTTGAAATGCTAGTGAATTTACATCTCCAACTTTCAATGATTATTGTGTGTCAATTGGAATAAAAGTTGAACATCCTGTAGCTCATGTTCATACACAAAATGGTCTAGCAGAATCAATAATTAAACGCATCCAATTAATTGCTAGACCTTTGCTCATGCGAACAAATCTCACTATTTCAGTATGGGGACATTCTATTTTGCATACTGCAGCACTTATACGCATCAGGCCAGCACCTTATCATAAGTTCTCTCCATTGCAATTGGTTTTTGGTCATGAACCAAATATTTCCCATCTAAGAATTTTTGATTTTGTTGTATATATACCCGTTGCTCCACCACAACGTATTAAGATGGGTCCTCAAAGGAGACTGGGAATATATGTAGGGTATGAATCACCCCTCCATAATAAAATATCTTGAATCCCAAACGGGAGATATTTTTACGACAAGATTTACAGACTGTCATTTTGACGAGATAGTATTCCCAGCATTAGGGGGAGAAACGAAAAAGCTGGAAAAAGAGATTACTTGGAATGCATCATCTTTGTCTACACTTGATCCTCGTAATGGACAATGTGAAGAAGAAGTTCAAAAAATTATGCATTTGCAAACTATATAGCCAATCAATTACTAGATGCATTTACTAACCTTAAAAGAATAACCAAGTCTCACATTCTAGTTGAACATGCTCCACTTAAAATCGATGTTCAAGGAGGACAATCTGTGACCAATGAATCTAAAATGCGCCTGAAGCGTGGAAGGCCAGTCGGTTCCAAAGAATAAAATCCCCGAAAGAAAAAAGGAGCAACTAATCAAGATGGTCATGTTGAGGCAAGTACTATTGTGGACCATATTCAAGAAACTCCAGAAGAAGTTCAGGTACCTGAGAATGATGATAATGAAGGGATCTCAATAAGTTAGCTTTACATAGGAAAGAGGTAGAAATGAAAAGAAACAAATGTCGACAATGCTTTTGCATGCAACGTTGCATTTAGTATTATAAATGAAAACAAGGATGATGAACCAAAATCCATCGAAGAATGTTGACATAGAAGTGATGGGCTAAAATGGAAAGAGGCTATACAAATTGAATTGGATTCATTAGAAAAACACAATCCATTGTTCAAACCCCTAAAGGGAAAAAGCCTGTTGGTTTTAGATGGGTTTTTGTAAGAAAGAGAAATGAGAAAAATGAAGTTGTGAGATACAAAGCACGACTTGTGGCACAAGGATTTTCCCAAAGGTCTGGTATTGATTATGAAGAAACATATTCCCCCATAATGGATGTCATTACCTTTAGATATCTAGTTAGTTTGACTGTGCATGAAAAATTAGATATGAGTCTAATGGATGTGGTCATAGCCTATTTGTATGGTATGCTTGACGTTGATATCTATATGAAAATCCTAGAAGGATTTAAAATGCCAGAATCATATAGTTCAAAACCTCGAGAATTATTTTCAATTAAACTGCAGAGGTTACTATATGGTTTTAAACAATCTGGTCGCATGTGGTATAACCGTCTCAGTGAATACTTGTTGAAAGAAGGATATAAGAATGATCCCATTTGCCTATGTGTTTTTATAAAGAAATCAGCACTCGGGTTTACCATCATTGCAGTATATGTCGATGATTTAAATATTATTGGAACTCCTGAAGAGCTCCCAAAAACAGTTGATTATTTGAAGGAAGAATTTGAAATGAAAGATTTGGGAAAAACAAAATTTTGCATTGGTTTGCAAATTGAACATTTGAATGATGGATTTCTCGTTCATTAATCGACTTATACTAAAAGAGTCCTCAAAATATTTTATATGGACAAAGCACATCCATTGAGTACTCCAATGATTGTGAGGTTTCTTGATGTAAATAAAGATCCTTTTAGACCGCGGGAAGATAATAAGGAAATTCTTGTCCTGAAGCACCATACCTAAGTACGATTGGTGCCCTTATGTATCTTACTAATAACACAAGGCCAGATATAGCATTTGCCATGAATGTATTGGCAAGATATAGTTCAGCTCCAACAATTAGGCACTGGAATGGAATTAAACATATATTTCGATATCTTCAAGGAACGATTGATATGGGATTATTCTATTCTAATTCTTCTCTGCCAGAATTAGTAGGGTACGCTGATGCAGGATATTTGTTTGATCCACATAAAGCTAGATCTCAGATAGGTTATCTCTTTACTTGCGCTGGTACTGCTATATCATGGAGACTTTACTTGCGGTGGTACTGCTATATCATGGAGATCTACCAAACAAACTTTAATTGCCACATCTTCAAATCATGCGGAACTACTACAATTCATAAAGTGAGCCGAGAATGTGTATCTCTGAGATCTATTATTCAACATATCCGTGGAACATGTGGTTTGTCTTGCCTCTACAGTTCTACACGAAGATAATGTGGCATGCATAGCCTAGTTAAAGGGAGGATTTATCGAAGGCAATAAAATCAAGCATATTTCACCTAAATTCTTTTTCACACATGATTTTGAAAAGAATGGTGAAATTAATGTTCAACAAATCCGTTCCAGCAATAACTTGGCATATCTATTTGCCAAATCACTTCCAACTGCAACTTTTGAGAAACTGGTGCACAAGATTGGAATGCGCCGGTACAGAGATCTTAAATGATGACGAGATGAGGGGGAGTCCGTACAAACTGTACTCTTTTCCTTTGTCAAGTTTTTATCCTACAAAGTTTTTCTTATAACGATTTTTAATGAGGCAACTCTCAAGAATGGTGTGTAGAATTATGTACTCTTTTTCTTTCACTAAATTTTTTGCCACTGGGTTTTTTCTAGTAAGGTTTTAGTGAGGCATAATCTATGAAATAGTCATCTAAGGGGGAGTTTTATGAATCAGGCAAGTTGCGAAAGTGTGTGGATGACTATTACATTCAATGAATTATAGACTTCTTAAGCATGCAAGTGCGAAATCAAGTTGTTTATTAGTTGGATCCAAGATTAATTATTTTAATGATAAATTTGTAGGTCATAATTGCAATTTTTCCCTTCTTTGCATCTATAAATAGGGCATTTGTGTACTTCATTTTAACCATCAACAAATGAGTGAAAATTTCCTCTATATAGTTCTTCTCTTGTGCTTCTCCATATCTTTCAATATAGTCTTTATTTCCTTTAGTTTTATAACAAGGATCGTTTTCTTTCTTTCTTTTTTTTTTCCCTCCTTTTTACACTCTTTGCAATACATAACTCATGCAAAGATTAGCCAAAGATTAGGGGAAAAAAACCAAAACTTTTCAACCCACCTTAGGAAACAAAAATCAGGCAACAAACCATCAAAATCGCAACTTATAAGAGCATTCTATATATTGAAGATTGACATAGGATTGGCGAAATATGACAACCACCTATGCAAATAAACTGCTTATAGAAATGCCGTACAAAAGTAGCGAAAGCCTCTGAATTAATATTGTTGCTTTCAAGAAAGTTCCATTAACCAAAATAATATAACATGTCCCATCCTAACTTCTTCCTTCATCTTCTTTATAAATCTTCAAATTTCTTGTTTGATTCTTCCTAACTTCAAACTTCTTGCAATTGTTCTTTTGAACCAGAGAATAACAGTCTCCAACTCGTTTTCATTCTATCTATTGTTAATATTCTATAAATTAATAGATAAACCAAAATCACATTAGGTTATCCTTTGCAGTTAATAGATGTAAAACAAAAATCACATTACAACATAAATCAAGAAAACCAAAATCATGCAAATCACATAAAATCGTATATAAAATCAGATTTTTGTTTTTAAAAAAAATACCGTAAGAGATTCGGTATGGCTTTTAGGCCTCTGCCTAAACTCTTTTTTTTTTTTTTGGAGAGAGGGAGGGCTACCTAATTATTAAATTAAAAAAGTTAATACATAAGATGAGGAAATTCAAGGCTAACCTCCCAACATCACTACAACCGTGTAATACAATTGCACTCAAACACACTCAAACTAAACAAAACTCGCAGCAAAAAACAAAAGAAATAAGCAAACATTACTAACATGTAACTGAATCACTAATCCATTCTTACAAATGGCACATGTAATCTATCTAACCTAATCAAACCTTCCAACATTCTATGTTCCTGCATATCTGATATCATGCCTTTCTTTCTAAACTTGTACTCTTGTACTGCAAGGTAATCTACAACTCTCTCTCCCCTCCCTCAAGTGTGATTGAATTTCATTACCATTTTCTATTTCAACCACTGTATTTGTCCACACGATATGCAATTTCCCAAGCAAGCTTATTTGTCTTTCGAGTACAAAATCATATTTCTACCACAATCTCCTTATAGCCCTTTATCAAAATATATTTATAAACCAAGCTCAATAATGGCTCAACTCTACTACTATGATTGAAAAAATTCCAAAATAATCATAAAAATCAAGTAGAAAACTAATGATAATACTGAAATTTAAGAATCTTCTCAAATCAAATAAAGGATTAAGATGAACAAAAAGCAAGCAAAATCACCATCAAGAATGAAATATTGAAGAAATTAAGTATTAATTACATAAACTCAAAATTAGTGATGCTTAAGGCCAAAATCTGGAGGATTCTTCAATAATGTTAATAATAATACGAATAATATTAAAACAAACTTAATAAAAAGCATTTCCTATCAAATCTAGACTATTTCACAATCAAAGATTCGTGGAGATTTCTAGGAGTGTGCGTTTGGGTTTCGGACTCGGGTTTTGAAGGCCCAAGACCAGATCGATTAGTTTCGGTTCGGTCCGGTTTTGGGCTTGTAAACGGCAGGCACGTTCAGTTTCGGTCCCGGTCCTGTTTTCGGTAATTGTTCGGGTCTTTTCAGGTTTTATTCGGGTTTAAAATTTTCCAAATGTATAAAAATGAGAAAAAACAAACTTAGCATGTACATGACAAGTCATTGTTTATTTTCCAATATAAAAACAAAAAAATCCCATATGTACATGAAAGTCTTATTTATTATGTTTTTTAGTTAGAAAATCAATGTTCTAAATTGCTATTACTCTCCATCTCCAACTTATCTCTTTTCTCTATCTAATTATTATCACATAGATTGACTCAACTATTTCATTTCATTTATCTTCAAATCTATGTCATACAAGAGCATATACAAATCTAGTCAAACCACTACACAGCAACTGTACTACGACTATCCAACTATCTATCTTTTTTCCCTATTTTTACAAAATGTAAAGATATATAACTTGATTTATAAAAATAAACACATCATTTTTTTTCAATTATGTTTCACAAGTGTCTCATACTTAAATTCTTTCACCTTTTTCTACATTATTGAAAACATAAATTTCAAGATAGAGTAAGCTGCAAAATATTAAGTCATATTTTTCTGGTTTTTTGGATTTTTCAAGGCTTTATGTCAAAGCTCAAGACTGGACCATAACCCTTCGAGCTTCGGATTTCAAACCCAAACCCGATTTTTAAAGTCAAAGCCCGGACCAGGACCGGCGGTTTCGGTCCGATCTCTGTTCTGGCCTATCGGGCTTGGTCTTTTTGCATAACCCGAGAGAGTTTTGAAATCCATAAGAAATATAGTAGAACTTTCCATTTAGCAGGAGAGTAGTTCAACTTACATAGGTTTGGTGCAATTAAGTCTTCTCACACCGACCGAACATGTATAGCAAGCTCTAATGCATTGTGTGATGTAAATTAGACATTTAGTCGATTAACTTAATGGGAGAATTGTTGTTGCGTGTTGACTAAGGACAATAGAGAACCAAACAACTCAATCTTGAAAAGTTGATGACAATTAATTTATTACAGGAAATAGAAGTAGAATACCAAAATAACGTTAATAAAATGTTTCACTTTAATACACATACATATACAGTAGCCCAATACTTATTCTTACATAAAGCATATGAACAGTAAAAGCAAAAAAATAAAAATTGGGGCAAAAAAAAAATGAAATTGGGGTTCCTGCTGGATATAGAATTTTGAACCTAGACTAAGAACACAATTGCTACAAAGTTTGAAAGATTAAACACATCAATACACATAACCTACTTCTATATGCAAACATGAACAAAAGAAAAAACCCTTTGAAATTGAAAAAAACAATATAGCTAGGAAGAAATCATACCGAAAATAAAACTTTAAAACCCAATTGAGATCCCATCTTTGTTCTATACTTCGACATAGTAAAATATTGAAGAGAATCAAGCAAGAAACCCATAGACATCTCCAACTCGATCAGCCCAACAATTAGGAGAAGCATACATGATAATGGATTGAATAAAAAAAACCCTAAAATTTAAGATCGGAAAAAATAATATAGCTACGAAGAAATCATACCAAAAATAAAACTACGAACCCAGCCGAATTTAGTTCCAATAGAAATAGAGTCCTACACAAAGAAGGCTGCATAAATTAAGATATCAATGAGGTCAGTACAAGTCAGAATAATATAAAATCATAGAAGATCAAATATCAAACAGGGAAAAAAACAATTAAGGAAAAATATAGAAAAAAATGATATATTCACTCATATCATTCGACGATTCAAAAATTGACTGAAAGTTATCTAATAAAAATGGATTGGTATTTTGTGAGAGGATAGAGTAATCGGTTGGGAATGAGATAAGGGAGGAAAGGAAAAGTAGATAACTTAGGAATAATGAAGAAACTAAATACAGTAAGAATAAAAAATAAAATAAAAAAGAAGATTTGGTACACCAGTGACATCACAAGTGATATCATAGTGAGCTTACAATGCCATACCAGTAGCGGCAAAATATAAAACCAGACAAACTTCTCTTATTATTAATATATATATATATATATATATATTATTAAGCAAAGAACGCTTTGAAATGTTATGGGTGATCATTTTTGGTCTACTCTTGGTAACAATTTCAAATATACT
>CAVNYN010242938.1:0-14192 GCA_963692815.1 Nyctanthes arbor-tristis | reverse complement strand
AAATGCAAATATGCTGCTGCATGCATTATTCATCAGACATTGGCCAGTCTGCTGGTGTGCAATGTAGTATTATTGTCATAGTTAGTTGATTTTACCAGTACCCCGCATGTTATCTCCATGGGGTTTCCAATTGTTTAATTTGAAGAGGAACAAGTAGGGGAGGGTGTATTATCAACAATGGAATGTTTGTGATGTGTTGATGGAGGTATTCGGCCGTTGTTAATTTTTATTTCCAGGGATCTTGAGTTTCAACGGTTCAGAAGTAATGACAGCATAAACAACATTGGGGCAAATGATGCATGTAGAGGCAAGTCAGCCGACCAAGAACCCAGCGACATAGCCTGTGGTATCGGCTGTAGAAACTCAGTACAGCTTTTTTTTTCTTTTCTTTAGGTTTGGCTTAGCTTTTTCTTTTTGTTACTTTCATTTTGAAGATATATATATAGCCCCTGCGCGGGCCGCTAACCCTTATCTAAGATGACAATTTAAACTGACCCGATAGTTAACCCGCAGTGCCTGAACCGAACGGGGCAAAAAAAATTCCACCCCACAGAATTTAGTGTTTTTTAAAAAGAAAAAAAGAAAAAAAAAGTAATTATTAAACCCTCAATTTTACTAAAAATATTTTTTAAAGAAGTAGTTAATTTCAAGTAGTTTAGAATCCTCAAAATTTACCACCAAATCCCAAAAAAAAAAAAAAAAAAAAGGAAGTTAAACGAGGCAACAAACTGCCCTGAACCGCCCCCGCCCCAAAATAGTCGGGGCGGCGTAGCCGGGTAAAATCTAATCGGATCGGGTTGGGGAGGAGCCGATCCACCCCCGTTGCCATCTCTACCCTTACCTTGCACTGTGGCCGACAGAAGCTCCTTTAATTATATCAAGGATTTAGGAGAACTCACTTTTTCTAATTTCTCGGACAGTATTGTTGTACTCTCTTTAGTATATGCTTTCCCATGTTACTTAAGGGGATCAGAATTTGAGCGGAGAAGAGTTTATTATACACTTTACAAAGTAACACAATTTTCTCTCTGGCAGTACATGAATATATGTACAGGTGCATAAAACTGATGGAAAATCAAGAAGCATCAATCCATCTTTCTGCAGTACTAATTTTGCCACAAAACTATCCTCTATCTTCTCTTTTACCTCTCCTGATATAAAAAAGGCAAAAGTAGAAATTATATAACAACCAACACTTAAAGTACTAATTAGCCCACCTCATCCTTGTATCACTATGCTTTTCAAGCAATACCCCTCATGGAATAGGTTGGAACAGTGAAATCAAGAGTTGGGGCTCCAGATAATCTTGGGTGATCACTCTCCATTCCGTAGTCCATGGTGGATGGCCGATACTCCATTTCCTCCTCCTCTTCATATACGAATTCAGGTATATCAAATTCCCTTCTCCTTATATTTTCCCATAGAAATTCCAACCTGTTCACATACTTCACTTTCCCATACCACCTGCATACATGGAAAAAAGGAAGATTCAATTTTGTTGGGCCAAGAGGAATCCAGAGAAAACTAATAGTATAAATAAATACAGCTTTAATTAGGCTTACCCTCCCTGTCCCGGGAAAAGGAGGCGGCCGAAGGTGGCCAGGAAGAGGCGGGACTGGAAGCCGGGGTGAAGGAAATAAATCGAGTCCAGATTCTCTTTAGTTTTCACCGGAATCGCTTCGTAGATTGATTTCAAAGCCGAAATTCCGGGGAAGTTTTCGTTTCTGTTGACTCCGGTGTTCACATAAACCACTGAAAATGGGGTTTCGCCTAATCTTGGAAAAATCTCATCCTCCAAGTATTTCTTCAGCACATCCACACACATCCTCGCTGATATATCAAATTAAACTGATACCGTTACTTCAAATGCATATAGATGTACACAAACCGGAAGCCGGCACACAGAGGTGAGAGAATCAAAATCGGAGAGGGAGAGATTACCTGGGAAGTATTTCCCGATAACGCAAAGAACGGTGTTGCCTCGTTTATCTCTGCCTTGAATTTTGAAAGTTTCGAGTTTTTTGAAGAGATTTTCTTCTTCCGATGGAGAGACTACTGTACAAAAAGCCATTTTGTAAATTGTAATGCATTGATCTTTGAACGGAGTAATGTTTGTATATAAAGGGAAAATTGCAATGTTGGTGACCAATCTATTGCTCCGGTAACTAGTCGCACCCGAACGTTTTAAGATGATAAAAATGCATCCCTAACCTTTTTCTTATATCACAACCAAGCAAAAATATTTAATTTGTTACGTGATCTTATTCAAATTTATATTTTTGTAGAATAAGAAACTTGTCCTTAATTTTATATTAGAGCATCTCAATTGAGACATTCTTTCACGAGAGTTGTGCACCGAGAGAAATTATGTCCAAATTCTATTCAGTGTTTTATGTTATTGGTATGTGTTATGTATTCTTTTTTTTTTTTTTTTTTAAACTTATTTAAAAGATGGGTCAAACTCTTTTTACTCAAATATTTGTCAGGTCATATAATAATAATTATTATTATTCTTCAACACTCTTTCTAATCTATTTTTATTTTTATTTTAAGATAAAAATTGAGAAAAGAAAAACATGGACTAACGTTGAGTGGAGGGGGTTGTTTGGGAATTGGATGCTGCTGTTTATCCATTTAATGGAATGATTGAAGAGGGATACGCGGGGGAAGAATATTCGAAGCATCTACCTTTTAAATTGGATCGAGTGCAAGTAGAGATTAGACTGACTAAACTGGACACATAACTGCCACGTTAAAGAAGTGGGGCCCTTATCTCCTTATTTGGAAGCAACCTTTTACCTATGATCAATTATTAGTATTATTATCCATTATTATTTCATCTTGATAAATTTTCTAGAAACAGCGATGCTTCTTTTACAAGAACGAGTCCGGCTACAAAAAGTAAACTTTTCTTTGGTGGATGTGACAATTTTTCACTCTATAAAAAAGACTATGTGGTATTTTTTATTTTATAAAAGAGAAGTTAACTTTTTGTAAAAAATTTTTTATTTCATTTTTCAAAAGATTAATGAATATTATTATTGTTAGAAACTAAGAAAAGTCAAAGCTTAATTTTTAGATGGAAGGGTGTTATCTTAACTGCAAATTCGCTCAAACTTTATCCGAAGTGCGAGTGCTTTTAGTCCACAAGGAATAGTTTGATTGGGAATTTATTTACTTCAATTTCCCCCCTTCCAATCCTCTATGACCTGAAAGAGACATAAAACTTATCTTTGTACCCTGAAATCCAAGAACTTAACCCTACAAAAAAGTTAGCTTGAAAGTGAAATGATAGGCATGGGAGATTATTGCGCATGAGACCTCCCAAGCCCAATTATTCATTTTAGAAAAATTTATCAGCCCCACTTTAAGAGGAATTTGCATTAAAGGTATACATTCCTGTATAAATGTTTATTTTGTGTAATCAAACTTCACAATCTTTTTTGATATTTACTTTACTTCTATTAATAAATTAATTAAAAAATCTCAACTAGTGAACAATACACGTTTACGAGTGGAAAAAATCACAAGCAACTAGTATAAAAATAATCTCTCTCAGTATTATGTGTGTTTCTAATAGGATAATCTCGCTAGACGTACTATGAGAAATTGAAACCATAACTAATACGTAGCACAACTTTTTCCTCAAAAAATTTCCTTTACCATTCTCTCTGCTTGTTAACAAGAACACATTCAGATTTTTTTCCCTTTAAAAAATCCACACGAGCCAATATGGTTTTTCACATTTTCTTTGAGTTCCATTCTAGTGTTGGATGTATGATGTGCTGTGACAACACATAAATCATGTAGCGTACTATACATGTAGTGCTATATCAATTTCACGTTTTCTTCAAGCAGTTGAAAACTTCAAACCTTGGTGGGGCCATTGCCTTTTTATTAGAGATGAGGTGGGGCCCCTAAATTTATCTAACTTTCTAAAAACGATCATTTTCTTTTATTAAAGAAGGACAGGGTGTCGTTTAAGATGACAAAAATGGGGCCTTCAATAATTCGTTAACCTCGTTAGCTTGTTTCAAGCCTAGTTTTATTTTTCAATTATTATTAGGTAGAACATTTTTTTGGTCTGCATCGAAAAAAAGAAAAATTAAAAAAAAAGGGCTCAACCCTCTATTAAGTAAAAACACGAAAGAAAAAATGCCAAAAAAGCGCATATGTGGACAAACTTTTGGGATGTTATAGTTGAGAATTCAATTATCGGATAATGCAACAACACATCAACTAAAAAATATTTGGGTCTCTACAGTATCATTTATAATTTATCCTGTTTATAAATAAAAGTAATTATTATATGTTATTAGATAAATGACAAATATTACAATTGATATTTTATAATGATTTGAAATATCTATCCAATTAATACAATGTGGTAAATTCAAATACTTACACGTGTCAGTAAAGGACCATCATTACTTTTATTTATGAATGAAACTGTGGCTGTTTAAATCTATTTATTGAAATTGATAATGAAAAATTATAATAAGGTGAAATTAAATGGTGTAAATTTAATGAAAATTTAAAATTTATAATTATAAATAAATAGTTATCAAATCAGTAATAAGGTGAGATTATAATTTATTTTTGTAAAGAGAATCAAATACCATGTCCTTTTAAGATGTTTGATAAGAAATCCGGCTGCGTATTCAAACCGGTTCCTTTGAAGGTTTGATTTCTGGCAATACGATGTGCCACGAAAATATACATAGTCATTAGTCAAGTGCTTTGTATAAAATCAAAAAATATTTAGGAACATTTTTGGGAATTAATGAATATTATTATTTTTTAGAACTAAATATTATATTATTAGCTAAATAAATGCAAGCGAAGTACAAAATTTTAACTGAATAATACTATTTTAGAGGGGACTTTTCAATAATCGTAACTATTTTCCAATTTCTTTTCATTATTAATAGGATTAATCTCACAAAAGGTCATCAACCCTTGGGTTTAGAAACAGATAGGTCTTTAACATTTTTTTTGCTCTCATGAGTCTCCAACTTTTCATAAATACACACAATAGGTCCCTGTTGTCACTATTCCCTCAACTGTTCATATAAAATGACGATTATATCCTTTAGTCTTTTAATTTTAAAAATAAAACATTTAAAAATATTTAAAAAATTTTTAAAAAAACCCACCCACTCCACCCCTTCCCCTTTCCCTATCAAGAGGGCCGCAGTAAATGGCTGTCAGAGTCATTTCTGGCGGCCAAAAAGCTGCCAGAAATGGCAACAAACTGCTGCCGTTTCTGAAAGCAGATATGGAGGGTGGATCCCCCATTTTGGCTGCCGAAATGTAGTATTTTACTGCCATTTTCGGCAGTAAAATACTGTCAGAAATGATTGTATTTTTGTTACTAGTCCCGCAGCCAAAATAGGGGGTCGATCCCCCCATTTTGCAGCCTGAAATGAGCAGCAAAATGGGGGGATCCACCCCCCATATTTACTGCCGTTTTTGACAGTTTTTTAGCCACCGGCAGCCATTTCCTACATCCCACTTGGGAGATGAAAGAGTGGGGTGAGTGTTTTGTTTTTTTTTTTTTAATTTTTTATTATTTTTAAATGTTTTATTTTTAAAATTGTTTTTTTAATTTTTTATTATTTTTAAATGTTTTATTTTTAAAATTAAAAGACTAAAAGTATAATCGTCATTTTATATGAAAAATTGTGGGAATAGTGATAAGAGGGATATATTGTGTCTATTTATGAAAGGTTGAGGACATATGAGAGTGAAAAAAGGTTGAAGACCTATTCGATTCTAAACCCAAAGGTTGTGGACTTTTTGTGAAATTAACCATTATTAATAATAATTATTGTTATTATAATATAATAATAATTATTGTTATTATATAATAATAATAATAATAATAATAATAATAATAATAATAATAATTCGTCAACGATTTTGGTGATTTTAGTCAACAGTGTTGGGCCAGTTGGTTCGGGGCATCTAGAAGGCATTACAAAGGACCCAAGAGCCAGGACTGGACAATTAAAGCGGTGTTTGGTTGATGTACATTATTTTTACATCACATCTTTGATAACCACTTAATTTCAACTGTGCAGTTGATTTCACATCTCCACAATTCATTAAATCTCATTACATTGAGTCGATAATCAAAAAGTTGACCTTGAACATATTTTTATACTCTAAAGAGCACCTAAACGCCAAACCACTACAGCTTTTATTTCATAGTGGTTGAAGAGCCAAATTGAGAAATAGGTTCACGAACTCAAAATGACAAAGAAATGGCATGCGTTTCATCATCCCTACAGATTTTAAAATTGCAGTCACAAAGAAATAGCAACAACAATAGACCATAAAAGAAGAGGATTGAAAAAAAAAAAAAAAAAACTGCAACTACAACAAAAATGGTGTTCGGATAAACGGTTCTTTCTTGTTATATTTTGCTATGGCAGCATTGTCACCTATGTGAATGCTGGAAAGGCTGCTTGTCATAACCCAATCGACCCAACATGCTATGGAAGTATACACAAATGTCCACTGGGTTGTCCGACTTTCTGTGAAGTGGATTGCAGTCTCTGTAAACCTTACTGCGGTATAATCATTTTTCATCTCATTTACCTGGTAAAATTCTTCTTAAAAAGATCGTTATTGAATAGTTCAAATACTCATATTTTGCTGCCTCAGCTTGTGATAAACCAGGAGCAGTGTGCCAAGATCCAAGACTCATAGGAGGTGATGGGATTATGTTCTACTTTCATGGCAAAAAGGGCTTGGATTTTTGCCTAGTGTCTGCTGAGAACCTTCACATAAATGCTCATTTCATTGGCAAGAAAATAAAGAAATGGAGGGACTTCACATGGGTGCAGTCCATTGGGATATTGTTTGGTTCGAATCAAGTTTACGTTGGTGCGAAGAAAGTCGCCAAATGGGAAGAGTCCTTGGACAACATGGTCATCCAATTAAATCGAGAAGAGATCACGGTACCAAATGAATGTGGAAGAACATGGGAGTCATTTGAAGTAGGATTAACGTTAAAAATAGTCTGAAACAAACAAGATTCAGATGAAAGTAGAGGGGATATTTGACATTGTTGCAACAGTGGTTCCAATTACTGTAAACGAATCATTGGTTCATGGATATGATGTAACAGAGGAGGATTGTTTTGCTCACTTGGAGCTCAATTTCAAGTTTGAATCACTGAGCAATATGGTAGATGGTGTTCTGGGACAAACCTATAGACCAGGTTATCAACCAGGGTTAAAATTTAGACAGCCATGCCAAATCATGGGTGGATAAAATAAATTTGCATCTTCTCATCTTTTTGCTGCTGACTGTGCAGTATCAAAATTTGGACAATACTCGAAGAACACTGGAGACAATGCAGTACTACTCAACAAGGGATTGCGCTAGACTGAAAAACATAAAAGACGAGATTTTAATATTTTACTGCTCTTTAATGCTGTTTGCCCTAGTCGATTCATAACATGCTACAACCTATAGGAATTGCATTAATGGTGTTCGTTGATATTAGTGGATGACCGTGGAATAAAACAACATCGGGTTAGTTGATGCGATTTACGCAGTTTTAATCGTTATTTTCTTTTCCCATTTATCATTTCAATGAAGTTTTTTTTCATGTTTCCATGTCGCTTTTTAAACCGTTACTACTTTTTAATGTTGTTTGCGAGTCAGTTTTACAAATCATTTCTATTTAAAAACAGAATTTAGTCAAACTAATCATATTCTCATATTTGACCAGACTCACATATATTGTAAAAATCTCAACTATTCATTCTCACAAAACCTAATTTTGTTTAAAAAAAAAAAAAACCTACTTTGTGAACACCCAACAACCTATAGGAATTGTATTAATGGTAGTTGGTGGTGATAGTGGATGATTGTGGAATAAAATAGGACGTGGTTAGTTGATACGTCTATGCGGTTTTAAAATTTTTTCTTTTCCTATTTATCATAGTTTCAATAAAGTCTTTTTTATATTTTACCACGTTGTTTTTTTAAAACAATTATTGCTATTTAATGTTGTTTGTCTGGTCCATTTCACAAATCATTTCTATTTAAAAATATAATTTAATCAAATTAATCACATCTACATATTTGACAGGATCCACATATACTACACAAATCTCAACAATTCATTTTCATAAAATTAGATTTTATGATAATGAAAATACTTTGTGAACACCCCCACACCTTATAGGAATTGTATTAATGGTAGCCAGTGGTATTAGTGTATAACATTGGAATAAAACAAGATGTGGATAGTTGATACATTTATGCGGTTTTAAACTTTTTTTTTTGCCTTTTCCTATTCATCATTTCAACAAAGTCTTTTTTATATTTTACCATGTTGTTTTTTCAAATAGTTACTGCTCTTTAATGTTGTTTGTGAGTCAGTTTCACAAATTTATTTAAAAACAGAATTTAGTTAAACCAATCATATTCGCATATTTGACAGGACTCACATATATTGCAAAAATCTCAACCACTCATTCTTACAAAATAAAATTTTATTTTTAAACAAAAATTCTTTGTGAACACCTTACATCATATAGGAATTGTATGACTGGTGGTCGGTAGTATTAGTGGATGACAGTGGAATAAAATAGGATATAGTTAGTTGGTACGTTTACGCAGTTTTAAACCTTTTTTTACTTTTCCTATTTATCATAAATATTTTTTTATATATTTTACCACATTGTTTTTTCAAACAATTACTGGTCTTTAATTTGTTCACGAGTTAGTTTCACAAATAATTTCTATTTAAAAATAGAATGTAGTCAAACTAATCAGATCCGTATATTTGACAGGACTCACATATACTGTACAAATGTCAACCACTCATGCTCATAAAATCTAATTTTATTTTTAAGCAAAAATGTCACACCCCCTCAATTTTACCACTTATTATTATTTATACTCGAAAGTGGAAGCTTTTTCGTTTTTGTGCAATTCGAGAGGACGGGATTTACTAAAACTACTTTTGTACAACTTTATTTAACCTTAGAAAAGATTAAATAATACAACACATTATGTTGGTAAGTATTTCATTTATTATCAAATCGAACTACGGGAAGGCCAAGCTTTTACATATGTATACTTATTTATATAAAAGATGCTAGACTCGTATATTGGTTTGGATATATTTTTATAGCCAAAATTATATCTTGTAACTTCAAAATATAGCTTCCCTTCTACATGTAAAATCCTCTTCCATCCGCGGGCATGCTCCGATTCTTGGCTTGCTTGACCATTTTCTTACCTCTGGTTATCTACAAAATAGTAGAAAATAAAGATATGAGTACAATATACTCAGTGAGTAACAAAATACTTCGATGCACCTTTTTGCTTAAGAAAAATGCACTTTCAAGAAAATCGTCGGATGCACAAAGCCTTTAAATGTATGGAAGGAATCTATCACTAGTTAAACTACTACCCGTAGTGTGCACACGATTGGCCAAGACCACACAGCAAGGCCACATATTATCACATAGCCAGAATGACCAAGACCACATAGTAAGGTCATGTTTCACAGAGTAATTCAGAACGGGTAGAGCATTAATTAGCGATACAAATGCAATAAACCAATCGTTCTTTTCATGATAATGCATCAAGAATTTAAGCATATTTTTATGAAAACAAATGAATAAAAGAAGGAGAATCAAAGTACCGTTACTCACCTTTTTATTTTTCCCAAAAGGTGGATACTTTTCAAACTAACTTCTCACTTTTTCCTTAATTGTCTAACCACCTAACTACTTTCTTGTGTTACTTGAAGGGAGACAATTTACACACTTTGAAGAGAATGAAGGACGGGTGGTGTTTGGTGGTGGGTTGATCCAATTACCTTTTTGTTTATATGAAGTAGGAGAAAATTAAATTTAAGTAATTTGTGGAATCCATTTATCTTAAAGCTAACACATGTCCCCCACACTTGGCAATTTATCAAGTGAATTAATCATTAAACCAACAAGTGTCCTAGACACTTGGCCAAATTAACCATTTTTATTTATTTATCTAAATATCACGTGCCTTAAAACGTGGTAAAAATGATAAGTTTGTTATCTACAATAGTAACATGTGTTACCAAACTTTGACCAAACTAGCATCTTTAATTAATAACATATATCTATAATTTGATAAACATTGTTAAAAATTTTTGGAGTGTTACAAAAAACACTTTGTGAATACCCAACTGAATTTTATTAATTGTGGTAAGTGGTATTAGTAGATGACAGTGGAATAAAATAGGATGTACTTAGTTGATACGTTTACGCAGTTTTAAACTTTTTTCTTTTCCTTTTTATCATTTCTATAAAGTTTTTTTTAAAAATATTTTAGCACGTTGTTTTTTCAAACCATTACTGCTCTTTAATGTTGTTTGCCTCAGTTTCACAAATTATTTCTATTTTAAAACAAAATCTAGTCAAGTCAATTACATTCACATATTTGACAGAAACTACATAAATTTCACAAATCTCAACCACTCATTCTCACAAAATGTAATTTAGTTTTTAAACAGAAACATTTTGTAAACACCCTACCGCCTATACGAATTGTATTAATGGTGGTCGGTGGTATTAGCTGATAATGGTGGAATAAAACAAGACGTGGTTAGTTGATATGTCTACGTAGTTCTAAACTTTTTTTTCCTTTCCTATTTATAATTTCAGTAAAGTCTTTTTTTATATTTTACCACGTTTTTTCAAACCGTTATTGCTTTTTAATGTCGTTTGCCTAGCCGGTTTTACAAATCATTTCTATGTAAAAATAAAATGTAATCAAATCAATCACATCCACATATTTGACAGGACTCTTATATATTATATAAATCTCAACCACTCATTTTCACAAAATCTAATTTAGTTTTTAAACAATAACACTTTGGGAAAACACTACTAAATTGTATTAATGGGGGTTGGTGGTATTAGTGCATGACAGCGAAAGAGGATGTGGTTAGTTGATACGTTTATACAGTTTTAAACTTTTTTTCTTTTCCTATTTATCATTTTAATAAAGTCTTTTTTATATTTTACCACGGTTAGTACTCGTTAATGTGGTTTGCCTTGGTTTCACAAACCATTTCTATTTAAAATCATAATCTAGTACAACTAATCACATCCACATATTTGACAAGACTTACATATATTGCACAAAATCTTAACCACTCATTCTCACAAAATCTAATTTTGTTTTTAAACAAGGGTTAATTTCACAAAAGGTCCCAAACCTTTGTGTTTAGAATCAGATAGATCCCCAACCTTTTTTTAGCTATCCTAGGTTCTCAACCTTTTATAAATACGCATAATGGGTTCTTCTTGTCACTATTCCCTTAAATTTTCATATATAAAATGACGATTATACACTTTAACCTTTTAATTTTAAAAATAAAATATTTTAAAATATTAAAAATAATAAAAAATTAAAAAATAACAAAACACCCACCCCACCCATTTCCGGTCGCCAAAAAGCTGCTGAAAACTGCAGCAAACTACTGCCTTTTCCAGTAGCAGATATGGGGGTAGATCCCCCCATTTTGTTGCCACAAATGGGTAGCAATATGGGGGGATCCACTTCCCATTTTAGCTGCCGGAATGGCAGCATTTTGCCTGCCATTCTGGTAGCCAAAATGGGAGGTGGATCCTCCTATAGGGTTCCATCCCCTATATCTGCTGTCAGAAACGGTAGCATTGCTTTTTGGCCGCAAGAAATGGCTCCGGCGGCCTTTTTGGGAGGGAAAGGGTTGCGGTGTTTTTTTTTTTAATTTTTTAATATTTTTAATATTTTTAAATATTTTATTTTTAAAATTAAAAGACTAAAGGGTATAATCGTCATTTTATATGAAAAGTTGAGGGAATAGTGACAAGAGGGACCTATTGTACGCATTTATGAAAAGTTGGATACCCAAGAGAGCAAAAAAAAAGTTAAGGACCTATCCGATTCTAAACTCAAAGGTTGGAGAGTTTTTGTGAAATTAACCCTTCAAGCTCAGTTTTTGGTCTTAATTTAAGGTTCCTGCCTTAATTACAGTCTTATCCCAATATGGTTTTCCTCTACATATAACCCCATTGCTTCACTAGTTTCATCAAAATCACTCTAGTTTTCCTTTCACTTTCTTTAGTTTCATTCTTGTTCTCTTAGTAGGATCATATCATGTCATTTCTTCCCAGTATACTCACCGAAAATGGGGTGCAGGGACACTGGCGGAGACAGAGGGGGCCATACTAGGCCCCGGCCCACCCCTGTCTCAGCCCATAGCCAAGGAAAAAATTTAAAAAAAAAATTTAAGCTTTGGGCCCAAGTCTATTTGAAGTTGGGCTGGGGGCAATGACTTAGGCTCGGGGGAGAATAAATTTTGGCCCAAGAAGAAATAAAAACCTCAAAACAAAGCTAGAACTAAAATTTCTAAAACCATCATGACTTGATATGATTTAGAATTTAGACTTTGGATAATGATATAATGCAAATGCTAATTGATTTATATTGGTTGAGTTGAATAAAAATTATGATTTAAGTAAAATTTAGACTTTAGATAATGAAATAATGTAAAAAATCGTAGCGTTCAGTTTACTTTTAGGTTTTGAGTTATTGAACACTATTTTGTAATGCATTTGAGTTTGTTTAGTATTTTCAAAAATTCATATTTATATATGACTTTTTTTGAGTTTTCGTTCCGGCTCCCCTCTCCCTTCCGTGCTGGCTACGCCATTGTGCAGGGATACCATGTGGGAGTGCCATTGGCCTCCCATGATGATGTTATTTGGGATCGCTTTGTTTTTCTAAGTTCGTAGCGCACCTTCCATTCAGCAATGGGTACAACGTTTATGTAAGTACATTTATTTTTTGTAGTAATTTCATAGCGTGTTCGGTGTACAGGTTTTGATAAAACATCTTTGTTTTCTATTTTTCGATGTGCTTGATTGTTAGGATTCCTGTAATAGGTGGAAAAGAGTTAGACCTGCATGTGCTGTACAAAGAGGTCACGAAGCTGGGTGGTTATGAAAAGGTTGATGAACGTCGGAACATTTATCATATATTTTCTACCATAGAAATTAAAAAAAAATCAATTTAATTTATTTTCCATTGAAATTTTCTTGAAAAAGGTTGTGATTGACAAGAAGTGGAGGGAAATCAGTGAGATTTTCAAATTTTCCCCAACTACGACAAGTGCGTCTTATGCCTTGAGGAGGAACTATTTCTCTTTGCTCTTTAATTTTGAACAAGATTATTTCTTCAGGCATCGTCGTCCTCTTCTAGATGCAACAGGTACGCATGTAACTGGTAAAAGACAATTTTAATTTTTCCTTATTGAATGATATTTTTTAGGATTTATTTGTCAAGGTCTTGTTATCATGAAATAATTGCATGTTTTCTTTATTGTTTATATTTATGGCTATACAAATATTAAATGTACTGCTTACTGATGTGCATATATATTTCATTTGGCTTGAGTACAACGTAAAATTGATATGGCAGACGTGTGCTCTTCCGATCTCTTGTCTTTGCCCCACGTTCGCACGCCAGTCGCATATACTTGATGTGCTCTAATTGAACAAGCCAGATGCAAGTAATAAATTGATATTCGCATGCCAGACGCATACTTGGCATGCTCTAATTGAACAAGCCAGATGCAATTAATAAATTGATATTCGCAAGCCAGACGCACACTTGACATGCTCTACTTAGACAACCTACATGTTAATTATCCAATCAAAACACGCCAAAATAGAATGTCTGGCTGCACATGCTGACAGATGTCTCTCCCTCACTTCTCTCTATATCTCTTTGATCGATATGAAATTCGACCGACATTGTAACATCCCGAAAATTTCTACAAATTAAGGTAAGCAACGAAGTTGTTCGTTTTGAAAGAATTACTTGAATATCATTGAAAGATTGCTTGAAGATCAAAATATTGTTGTGGAATTGACACTAAAGAAAGATTTGATTGATAATTAACATAAACTAAAGTGTAATGACTTAATTGACATGAATTGAAGAGTGTGAACTTGATTGAAAGATAATGCAAAGGGGAAGGACTTCTTGGGCAATTTCATGACAAGTGTGCGGCGCCACATCGCGCCACTTGTCATGAGGTGATTGCGCCACTTATCATGGTATGGTTGGCGCCACTTGTCACCTTGTGATTGGCGGACTTCAAAAGTTATTAAAATTAGCTAAATCCTAAC
>CAVNYN010242931.1:0-12765 GCA_963692815.1 Nyctanthes arbor-tristis | reverse complement strand
AATAATTAATTTTTTTTTTTTTTTTTTTTTTTTTATGTATTAGGAAAATCAGAACTGGAGAAGGAGCCGGAAATTTCAGTGTCGGCAAGAAAAAGGGGAATGGATAGTGGGAGACGGGCAGGGAAGAAAAAGACAAGTGGAGCCCTTTATTGAATTATGAAATTACAATACTGTCCTTACATGAAATAAGACTGTGTAGTGTAGGTTGCCCTATCAAACGAAATTCTGTTTTCTTAATTAATGTCCAACGTCTAGTATTTTTTTTTCTTACATTTGAGTTTGAATTTCAAATAGTTTCCATCACCATTAACAACTATATTGAACCACTTACATATATCAAATTACATATTACTTCTTATTGAAATATATGGCTTGCTATGAATACTAATATTGAATCACCTATGAATCATCTACTCTTTCAGTCCCAGTTATTTGGCTCTATTTTCCTTTTTAAAATGTCCCAAATATATAATCCTCTTTCTATATTAAAAAGTTTAATTTGTATTGCTATACAAATCTATACCTATTTAATACTTTAATTATAATTATTAATTTTAAATTCTACTCATTAAATAAAGATAAATTAGGAACATGAATAACAAAATATATACATGTCTAACACTTTTCTTAATTTTTGTGAAAAAGTAAAGTCGGCCATATATTTGGGCCAGAGGGAATATTATTTTTGTCTTAAAATATGATGTCGATAAACAATTTTATTGACAATTTATAATGTAAAAAATCATGCTCCGTCCAAGGTCGCAGAGAGCGAAAATTAAAAAAAAAAATTGATTGTTTTCTAAATCCCGCTAAAGAAATATTTTTTAATATAATATGCCAAATATTTCTATCAATTCCTTGCGTGTTATTAGTTATTTCTATATATCTCAAAGATTTTATCGTTCTACACTTTTATTATTATGTTCTAAATAAATTCAAATGGACCTTTTTTTGGATATTACATTGACGCTTTTTATAAAATCGATAAGAGTTGTGCTACAAGAACAAAAAAAGATACAAAAACTTAAACAAACTGACACATTAGCAACATCTTGTTTTCTAACACATCACATCACCTTTTCATCAATCTCAATTATATGAGCCACTTGTCATTTTTGTTACACTCTTTGTCTTTTTTTTTTTTTGTCTATTTAGAATTATTCAATTGATAATGATGTATAAGGTTATGAAAATATAAAATCGTATTTTATTATGCGAAATTTTTTGATAGATTAATTTGTGCAGACCCAAGGGAAATTCTCTGGCTCCGCCACTGTGCGGGCTTAACTCAAAGTGAACAATATCATATTAAAATGGAGCAGGTCATTATATGACTAGAGATTGAGACTGCAAAACTCACTCATTCATCCTCAGTTTTATCTTTTCATTTTTCATGCATTGTTGAAATGCTCTTAAAGATCGGAAGAGTTATTCGAACTCTATATATGACAATTCATCACGTATTCTTTTCTGATTACAATTTTTTGTAGACTTTTGAGACCTGATTTTTTAAAAGAGAGTTTATCGTTAGAAAGTAGAAATGATACACACGGAAACTGTTGATTTCTATAGAGTCATATTAGACTCCGTGTATAGAGCCCGACTGCTAATAGAAAATAGCCATATCAGTATGTTACACTTACGACGTCGTGTGACGTGGCTATTTTCTATTAACATTAGAGTTTCATACGTGGAACTCGATATGATTCAATAGAAAAACCGTGAGTAAATTTTTAATTAAAAAAATTAAAATGCATGGTAGAAATGAGTTTCAAAGAAAAAAATGATTTGAAAAAATTATAAACCTAACAGATGCTACTTGTCAATCAGCCTTCCGTCCCCATCCTTCCCCACTAGGCCACTACTATCTTTATCATACTAGAAACAAAAAGTGTAGAGCTCATTCATTCGATATACAATGAAATTGTCATCAATGAAGCCTAAAATTGTGGTCATAAACTTTCTTTTTGAAGATGACTGAACATCCAAATCGCTTCACATGGGCTAAAAAATGCTAATTCATACTTAAAGATGAAAGCATAGCCGTTCGCAGCATACAGACCGAAAGTGGTGTTCGCTATCGGTGACCGAGGCTGCATTCGTGTCACCTTGTTTCCATTTTTAACATTTTTTGTGTCTATCCTTATCGTCATTTTCGTTATACCTAATGCATTCTATGATTCAAAAATTAGACATTTTTATTTCAAACCACTTAAATATATGGGCATGGATATCTTTTTCTTTTTTTCTCCCATAGTGATAGATCTAAGATCTTATTGAGATTCTGCAGAATTTTAACATCAATTATAACTTGTCTTTATCAGGATGTTTGGTCACCACTTTGAATCATTGATGCTATCCTATTGGTGGCAACTCATGAGATTATAATCTGGATTATAATATGTTACACAGTAACATTTCATTAGTTTCACTTTTTTTTAAAAAGTCAAACAACAATATTTGACTTTTTACAAAAAACAACCAATAAAATGATGTCACATAGCATATTATAATCCAACAGAATAATCTATGAGTTGCCAAACACTTTGTTACTTTCATGTGATCATTTCGCAATGATGAAATTATATTATGAAGATGTACCTTCAGTTTGATCATTCATTCACCTAGACACTGTCAAATTTCATGATGAGTTTTTCCCCCTTAATGTACCAGATCTTTCAAAATTCAAATTACATTTAGAAACATGTATATATCCTACTTCTTTATTTAAGTGATATAAGGTTGAGGATATCACAATTACCCTATCTATAGAGGTCTAACATCCTCGGTAACCACAATTATGTTGGCCTCTTCTCTGATACTATCTATAACGATTCAGTCCAATTTGACATGATATTGTTTATTTTGAATTTGACCCTCACAGTTTTACCCTTGAGTTTACACTCAAAGGCTACATGTTAGTTGGAGTGAGTCTCTTAACTTATAACAATGTCTTCTTTTTCTCTATCTAATTGATGTGAGATTGAGGCTCTAACATTAGACAGAGGCAGCCTGGAGCTTGAGCAACCAAAGCTGTCGCTTACGGCCCCCCAACCGGAAACGACAAAATGTAAAAAATCATGTTTTTCCGAACATATATTTAAATAATAGATTAAAAAAATTGATATGCTTTAAAAGCATAAGTTGTTAGTTATTTTAGTGGTAAAGTTACAAAATTTAAACTCTACTTCTAGTAAAGATCAAAGATACGAATCCTCTTACCAATACATTAGATTTATTTAATTTTTTCAAACTATCAATCTAAACTTTTAATGTTTTATTTAACAATAATAATAGATACTAATTCCATTAGATTTTTAAAATTTATTAATTTTAAAAAAATAAATGCTGATTTTACATATCAATTTTATTTTAGATAAAAAGGGCTAGTTAATGCTTTAATTAACAAATCTTCATATATGTTCTTTATAAACATTAAAATGTATTAGAAAATTTAACAAAGACATCTTACTAAAATGAAAATTCTTTTGAATATTTTTTAAAAATGTTTATTTAAATTTTTGAAATTTTAAGTATAAAAAGTAATCGTTCAAAGTTTAAATTGTTAAAACCCAACTAATTAGCTTAGAGTTACTAAGAAGGTCCTGTTTAAAATTTCGCTTACGGCCCCTAAAATCTCAGGGCGGGCATCAACTATATATATCACTACTAAAAAAGCCGCCAGTTGTGACGGAAAATTCCATCGCTAAAGCAGGAAAATCAGTCGCTAAAGGCCTTTTGTGACGGAAAAGTTTGGTCAGAAAACCCGTGGCTGAAACCCTGTTCGCTAATTCTTTGTGACGGAAATAAGTGACCGTCACAAACTTCCGACGGCCTTTGTGACGGGAGAGCCTTCCGTTGGAAAGGTTGTAATGGAGAAAATTTGGTAGGAAATAGCTGACGGAAAACGACCGCCACAAATTTCTAACGGATCTGTCCGTCACAAATTTCTGACGGAGCATAGTCCGTCACAAATTTTTGACGGAGCACAGTCCGAGCACAGTCCGTCAATAATTCTTTATTGACTTGCTAGATATGCAATACCAACAAATTTTTTTGCTTGAAAAAATAAATGGAGTTTTTTTATTTGATGTAGAGGAATGAAGGTATGGACAAAAAAATGCGAGGACACTACTGGAAATGATGGACAAGTTTGGTTGAGTTTTTTAAATAGCACATATTTCTAACGGAACTAAATATCCGTCGTAAGTTTCTCACAGAAGGGAGAGGTCCGTCACAAGTTTCTGACGGAATGGAGAGGTCCGTCGCAAGTTTCTGACGGAAAACACGAGTCCATCAAAAACCTTGACAGTTGTAACGCTGGCCGTTGGTTGGAATTTATGGTGAATTAATTTCAGCCGTGTTATACGGTTGGGAAAAGTAATTACGAGTCAGAAAGTTTCTAACGGAATTGGTACTCCGTCAGAAAGTTTCTAATGGCATGGGTCGTCCGTCAGAAACCTTCAGACGGAATTGGTAGTCTATCAGAAGTTTACTGACGGAATGGCTCGTCCGTCGGAAAACTTCTGACGGAATGGCTCGTCCGTCGGAGATTTGCAACGGATTTCGTGACCATATACCTCGCGCGTCACTAGTTTCTGACCGTGTTGTGTTTCCGTCAGAAGTTCTAATGGATTTTTGTATCCGCCAAAAGTTTGGGACGGATTTGCGATGGATTTTTCCTTCGTCAGAATGTTTCTAACAGACTTTAAATTGGTCAGAAAGTTTCTGACGGATTTGTTGTGTTGGTCGGAACTTTTTGACCGATTTGAGTTGGTCAGAAAATTTTGGTAGCTTATTGGCCTAGTTTTTAGTACTGTATGATCCACGTGAGAGAAGTTAATTAATAGTAATGTCCACTTACTTATTGAGTTGCGTCCAAGACCAAATTAAGGGCTTTATATATACTTGACATTGATTTCGAAATCGAATCTTGAGGTTAAATCCCACATTGAGGAAGTGATCAACTAATAACTAATTATTGTTGTCAACTATATTTTGCAATGAAGTGAGTTAACTTTTGGTTATGAAGACTGGTAACCTAGTGACACAAATGTTTTGACATGGTTTGTCATATAGAATCCTCACACGATTCTCTTCTCCTATCAACCACAAGTTACCAATGTAATTTTGTACATATTCTTGTTTCCTTTTTCTATGTAGACCACACAGAGATACCCCAAAATTCCACACATGCTATATATATATATATTTTTTTTTTTTTGAAAGATAAATATGTATTTTTGAAGTATATTTCTGTGCCCACCGCTTAGTCCTGGCCAAGATTCTGAGCCATTAGTGGTTTATATGAACTTAAAATAGGAAAAATGAATGACACCGGGGCTGGCAAAATTATCGTCGTATTATTGCAAAAGAAGGTTGTATGTGTCATTTCAGTGAGACTAGATAGTTCAATAATACATTTTTCAGGTTCGCGGTCTTGTAGAAAAAAGATTTTTTTTGGGGATACGTAATTGCGGACGAAAAGCTGGGCCAGTGTGTTTACTCTAAAACAAGTGGATGCTCCTGCCTATAAATACAAGAATTATTTGAGGGTAACATTTAGAGATATCAAACCAAAGACTAAGAAGAAGGCAATAATGGAGGATCAGAAAAGTCCTCGGCATGCCGAAAGGAAAAAGGGTGGCATCATTACGATGCCATTCATTTTCGGTAAGAATTAAGCTTTTCATTATATGTATCAAACATAATATATTTCAACTGAATTTTGGAAAATGTCTTTTCTTAATGTGTTTATATATTATGGTTTGATCATAAACTAATGTTGCGTTGATTGTAGCAAATGAAATATGTGAAAAGTTGGCTGTAGTCGGTTTTGGTACGAACATGTTAAGCTACTTAACAGGACAACTACATCTACCGCTAACTAAAGCAGCCAATACTATCACCAATTTTGGTGGCACGGCCGCGTTGACGCCGCTAATCGGGGCATTCGTTGCTGATTCATTTGCCGGAAGGTTTTGGACTATAACAATCGCTTCTATCATATATCAAATAGTTAAGTGTCTCTTTTATCTTCTCTTGGAGCTACACTTATAACTATGTCTAGAAGATGAAAGCATTTCTAGTATTTAAAGAGTATTGAGTTCATGTGACGCTAATACATGGAGGATAAATTATGTTTAACTATCTCATCTAAGAGTTCAATGTTCCTCTTTTTCTTTTCTTCTTTTTTTTTTTTTTTTCAAAGGACAAATTTCTTCATTTTATGACCTCAAATATACTTTAATTTTAGTCTATAGAATTATTATAAAAGTTTGCATGTAAGTAATTAGTTTGGATAATTTTCTTGACTAGGGGATGGTCAGCTTGACAGTATCAGCAATTATGCCTCAATTAAGGCCTCCGCCCTGTACACAGGATCATAAAGTATGCATAGAAGCGGATTCCGGCCAACTCGCAATTCTCTACATCTCCCTCCTACTAACAGCCTTAGGCTCTGGCGGGATTCGACCGTGCGTGGTGGCATTTGGGGCGGACCAATATGACGAAACCGATCCCAAGCAGAAAACTTCTACATGGAAATTCTTCAATTGGTACTACTTTTGCATGGGGGCATCAATACTAGTGGCAGTGACAGTAATTGTGTATATTCAAGACAATATTGGGTGGGGATGGGGCCTTGGCATCCCAACAATTGCTATGGCTATATCAATTATTGCATTCATAGTTGGCTACCCTTTGTATAGAAATCTCGATCCTGCTGGTAGTCCGTTTACTCGGCTGCTACAAGTTTGCGTCTCGGCGTATAGAAAAAGGAAGGTGCCAATGGTTTCCGATCCCCGCCTTTTGTATGAAAATGATGATCTTGATGCTGCTATCTCTCTTGGGGGAAGGCTTATCCACACTAATCAAATGAAGTAAGTGTACTCTTTCATTTGGTCTAGAAATTCTAATTCTATCCCTACCGCCTTCTTCAAAAGAAAACACAAAGAGAATAACTAGTATATCGATAGGTATGCAATATAATGTGGAACAGGACTCGATAATAGACTATATGAGTTAATATTACCGCGTCATGTTCACTGCATGTTCGATTGTGGTTTTGGAAGAAGATATGGACAACCTAACATGTGGTTATTATAGATCTCTAGCATCACCACTAGCCTTATTATCAAATAATTGATACCAATCCCATGATGGTACGTAGCACATGTATGCATACCAAGAATTTGGAACTACCATTGTGTACTATGTTTTTCTGTAGAGGCAAATTTCTGTGTCTCCCATTTGCTTTTTCACTATCCAACAAAGTGATATGGGTCATTGGTCGGCTCATGCGTGATGCGCCCACCGTAAACTTGCTACGAAGACACTTCCAAAGCATTTGGTCTAAAAACTCGAGCTGTCATATTTTGATGGAGTTGATGACGTGGTGAAATATCGATTTTACGTACAGCTTTTTGGACAAGGCAGCTGTTGTAACAGAGGAGGACGACGTTAAATCCCCGAATCCATGGATGCTAGACACCGTCCATCGGGTTGAAGAACTAAAATCACTTGTAAGAATGGGACCCATATGGGCAGCCGGAATTCTCCTCATTGTAGCCTATGCCCAGCAAGGTACTTTTTCACTTCAACAAGCCAAAACCGTAGACAGGTACTCTCGACCATCTCATTTAAAAGTTTAAACTATTTTATCAGAATCAAACTTGTTTACTTAAATTAACATGTTTTTGTCACCAACAGGCACCTGACAAAATCCTTCCAAATTCCTGCTGCTTCCATGAGTGTGTTCACTCAAACCTCCATGCTATCAACTATAATCTTCTACGATCGCGTATTTGTCCCTGTAATACGTAGATTCACAGGCCTAGAACGTGGTATCTCCTTTCTCACGCGAATGGCCATCGGGTTTTTCATTTCATTACTAGCCACATTGGTAGCTGGTTTTATCGAAGTGAAGCGTAAACAAATAGCAATGGCACATGGACTAATCGACCAACCTCACGCCATAATCCCGATGTCAGTATTTTGGCTAATGCCGCAATATACCCTGCACGGTATCGCCGAAGCCTTCATGTCCATCGGACACCTCGAGTTTTTCTACGATCAGGCCCCAGAAAGTATGAGAAGCACAGCGACTGCATTGTTCTGGTTATCCATTTCTGCTGGGAATTACACAAGTACTCTGCTTGTCACTCTCGTGCACAAATTCAGTGCCGGCCATGGTGGATCGAATTGGCTTCCAAATAATTTGAACAGGGGAAAATTAGAGAACTTCTACTGGTTGATCACTTTCTTGCAGTTTATCAACTTGATTTATTACCTGTTTTGTGCCAAATTCTACACACTCAAGCCAGTTCAAGTAAGGAAGACAGAGGAAGATGAGAAGCCTGGAGATGGAGTTGAACTAATTACAAGCCATGTTTAATGACACCAAAAGGCAAAAACTTATGTGCATGTAAACTTTAGGAATTAAATAATGTCAAATTCAATGTCAATCTTCATGGTTTTTCTTTGCTAAATTTACTGCAAGGGATATAACTTGATACTGGATCATATCACTCAATGATGTGATCAGTGCATCGCTTAATGATGTAATCAAATAGCACGTCGAGCAACGATATTACCTTAGACCACACTACTTTGTGAAGCGATGTGAGGCCATTTATAATCATAAAACTCTACTTTACAGTTTTGCAACTCTAAAATACAATTTTTCAAACTCCATTTCACAAAACTTCTCTAACCTATAAACTCTGAAAATGACCCTACATATTTTCCACTTTATATTTTCTATATTTTATAATATTCAATAACTAAGTTATTTCATGTTTTAACTTGTAATCGTTCACTTTGATTGTACTTGCAAGTCGTCGTTCGTGTTTTATACTATTTTTTTTTAATTACATAATTTAACCCAAAAAAAAAGGAAAACATAAATATTAAATTCATATAATAATGATACAATTAAAATTAAGGGAGAAAAGGAAGATTAAACAAGATGTTAGATGATATTAAGAAGAAATAAGGTGCAAAAGCTAGCTTCAAAGTTAGTATAAAATAGGATTATAGAAAGCCAAAAAAAAAATAATAATAATAAATAAATAATGGATTGAATGGTAGTTCCATAATTATACGGAATTGCATACTGCAAATTTTGGACTCCAAATTTGGCGTGCAAAATTTGGATCTCCAAAAAGATAGCATGCGTTGGATATACCCTGATAAATCCTTTGCTGTTACTTAAATCAATTATAAAGGTATTAAAATTCTATAACTATTATATGAGGATTGAGGGCTATAAAAAGGCGAGGAACAGGAGATCGTGAAGGATGGTTTTCATTTTTCTTTCTCTTTCAATTTCTCTTTTGGCATCATAAGTTATAACTCATGGCATACAGTTTTTTAACTTTTCCTTTCTTTTGAATGTACAATTACAATCTATACTTTTTTATCAGTATAAATACACATATATAAATATGTAAGTTCTATTAAAATACAATACAAAGAAATCTAAAATAAATAGAGCAAAACCTATAAAGGGTAGTTGAACCAGAGTCCTCTAGTTTTATTGCCATGTAGAAACATATGTACAATGTAAACTTGACTGGATATATAAATATGGAAGGACTCAATGAAGTCATTGTCAAATTAATAAGTGTTCAATATCCATAGGCATTTTTTAATCTTGTATATATTGAATTGAACAAGTTATTTGTTCATGATGGTATTGAAGTCCAAACACGAATATATACTCACGTTATTCAACTTCTATTAATGAAATAAGGAAGTAGTTAGAAGCTGAAATTCTTCAAATTTTGAAAGTGTTATTTATACATTCTACAAGACCTAAAAGTTTTATTGAAAAGAATTTATTCTTTTTTTAAATAAGAAGAAATTTATTCTATAATAATATTAATATTCTTCAATTATTATATTAAAAAAATAAGAAATTTTCACTAACATCGCGAGGATAACTCACTTTATTCGCGTGTGACACGGTTGATATTACTGTTACATCGATTATACTACAAATTTACTCCCTTTTCAAACTATGTTGCTCAATTAACAGCGAGCTATTAGATAATTTATGGAGCACGCGTAATGCAAATATTTCACAACAAATTGAAAGTTCAACTATTCGAAGGTCGACGAAAGATGGGTTGACTAGCAGTATCCTGCATGGTTCTATCTTCTGGGTCGGTGCCACAAGGACCCAAATTAATGGTAAATCTTTGACGATCTCTTCTTCAAACATGGAAGCTTACCATTAAAACCGCCACGTACCTGTTTTTTTAACTTTCCCGGCAACAACCCTCAGGCTAGTTTGTCTAGGTCTATTAATTAATAGAGCGAGTTTGTTTACTCGTGGATCACAGGCTTTGTTAATCGGGAATTTCTTTGATTTTGTTCTGTATCCGAGAATTGAGGATACAACGCATCCTTAGCCCAAGCAACCATGGCCCCCAATTTACATTCCCTCTTTTCCAGGAGAGAGAGACACTGCATAGCAGAAAGGTAAGCTTCTAATTTTGTGTATTTTCTAGTCCATTCTTTCTATCTCTCGCTCTAAATCATTTCCCTTCTCTCTCCTCAATTTTTTTTTTGGGTGGACAATATCTGAAATTATGATAAAATGTTTTTGATTTTGAAGCACCAGAGAAACGGTTTCAGCCTCACGAGTTTCAATGGATGAGGACGAGGCTTTTGATGACGCTACCGCCGAGTTGACTCATCTATCGACGATCGCCGATGCATTTGAGGAGCTCTCTGCGATTTTGAAATCGAAGGGATTCAATTATGATCTTCCTTTGAAACCCTTTTGCGATACCTGTTCCCTGGTTTCGGTTCTTTTTGGTTGTTTGGGAATTGCGTTTAAATTTGCTGAAATGGAGTATGTTTCTAAGGTTGGTGTTACATTTCTTCCCAATTTTCATGAATTTTTACTGTTTTATATACTCGAAGATATTATTGATTAGCATACATGATTTAGAGGTGAAAAGTTCTGCATACTGTGTGTTTTCAATAATTCAAGGAGGATCATGAATATTATTCCTTAAATGGTGAAGAATAAGTGATTGTGACCGGTTTGGAACATGAATGATCTCCAAATGATATATATACCTTAAATGGTGAAGAATAAGTGATTGTGACCAGTTTGGAACACGAAGGATCTCCAACGCCTACAATGTTAGAAGATATGCTTTTGGAATGGTCAGGACAGAGATACTATTCAAATTCATCAACTGAGTTGTGTTGTATCTTTGATATTCACTTTATGAGAGGCATGTCACTCAGTCTGATAAGGTTCTGGCTAATGGGTGTCGGATTGTTTTGCAGTCTAAATTGAATAATAATTAGGTAATTGAGGACACTGACATGGAGATGAATTATCAGATTTTCGAAAGACTCTTTGGACTTATTAACTAATTAAAACAAGTAATCCAGGTCTTTTTCTAATTTGGTATTCGCCAAATAAGTTTCGGTTGCTACGAATCTACTTCTTAGATGACTGAAATAGGGTGAGATTATAACACCAACAGTTCGCATTTGAGAACAGTTGGGAGAGTTTTGGCCCGGTATCATGTGTTCTGGGAAAAAGAATGGATCTTTTCTGTCACTTTTTGGTCATCTAAAGTGGAAGTTTATTATATCAAATCTATGGATTAGTTTATCTGATTTACAAAGCTGACATTTTTAATGTTGGTTCAATGTTGTGGCCACTTACACTTGAATTTTGCTGGTATTGTGATTGCATGTTTATCAGTTTTCATGATCCAACCACACAAGCAGTATCCTAGGAACCGATTTTGATTACATTCACTGTTTTCTTTTCTCAAGTCCTAAACTAGATCTATTGCTCCAAATCATTCATTGCAGGTGAATAATCTGGCAGAAGCATCAAAGACACATGGAACATTAAATAATATACTTGATTTTGATGTAAGAAATGATTCAGTGAAAATACAAGGAAGTCTCTCACGTAACTTGCGTAGAGTCAGGCAGGGTCTTGATCTCATCAGAGTTTTATTCCAGAATTTCTTGTCATTAAAGTATGTCTCTTCCTTCCTTTCCCAGCGTTCTTGTTTGGGATTTACACCCTCGTTACATTTTTCTCTAGAATGGACTTATAATACTGATTATGCTGCTTCCAGTGATTGTTCTCTAAAAGAAGCAGCTTCATCAGCTTATGCGAAGACTTGTGCACCTTATCATGTATGGGCTGTGAGGACTGCTGTCTCTGCTGGAATGTGTGCACTACCAACAAGAGAACAACTATTGCTGAGGCTTAATGAAACTGGTGAGTTACTTATGTCAAACTTTTCGTTATTCCTTTTGCCTTTGTCGTTAAACAATTTCACCCATATGGCTGCTTACTAGTGAAGTATTGAGTTGGAGTCCTACACAGTACGATCAGTAGGAGAGTGAACATTGAAGTCATGAAATTGAACCATATTAACTGTCCCTCACAGAGTTACAGAGTGTGTACATTTTTAAAAAGGAAAAAAAAAAAAAAAAAAGAGGTATTTGCAGGGAATTAATAAGTATAGCAGCGGCTCCATTTTGAAGTTCTTTGAAGGTAAAAGGACTTAATCAGCTATTTGCTGGAACTCATACAGGATTTTGGCTATCAATTACTCATTCTTTTCATGGAAGGACACTCTTATGAGAAGAATTTTGAGAATTTGACAGCAGCTGTCTTGTTTAGCAAACAAATTGATAGTCTACTAATAGTGTCCTCACAACAACATAAAAAAAAAAAAAAAAAAAAAAAAAAAAAAAAAAAAAAAGGGGAAA
>CAVNYN010242926.1:7366-35990 GCA_963692815.1 Nyctanthes arbor-tristis | reverse complement strand
TTTTTTTTTTTTTTTTTTTTTTTTTTTTTTGAGAGGGATAGTGCACTGATGTTAAAGACACCAAAACATAAGTAGCACCCAGATGGAAGCTCGTAAGGAGAAGTGGAAGGCAGTTTTAGCCTTAAAACTCAAAACTCAGGGGTACTCATGCAAAACGGGGTGGATATTTAAGTAATGGGATAGATATGGAGTGAAAGGATCCCCCTGAAAGCCTCACGGGGTGGGGATGGGTAATGGCCAACCACCCCGACCCGCTCCATTGCCCCAATCATTTTTTTTTAACACAAAAATTTGTGAAGGAGTTGAGAAAAGATTTGAAACTATGGTAATTGAGTTTAGTTTCCAAGCCATAACCAATTTGCACCATTTTTTTTTTTGGTTATATTTTCTCATTAACAAAATTTTCTAAGTTTTTTAATACAAAAATGGCTTTAAAGTTAAAATACCAAATCTGAAATTGAAAAGGCCAATTCCAAAACAAGCCCTAACATCTCTCAATTCATTAATTCACCATCTCTGCCATGTGTTGGTGAGTTTAATATTATTTGAATGTTTTTTATGTTTTTTACATTTTTTTGAATTTTTTAAATTTTATTAGGATTTTTAAAAACGGGACAGTGACGGGTATTTTTTACTTACCTGACCCGAACCACCCCGTGCCCGTACGCACCCCACCCGTACCCAATTCAAACGGGTATGAGGCGAGTATAGGGCAAGGTTGGTAGAAGTGAGGTTGGTAAGGGGAAGCGTACCCTACTTGAACCCGTCTCATTGCCATTCATAAAGAAAAGGACAAACAATTTTTTTGGGACACTATTACAGAAGGAATTGAACGTTGGACTAAAGGTGTAAATAACTAATAAAGATGTCACTAGATTACAAAGGTCTTAATGACAAACAATAAATTTGTTCCTTGTAATCATGGAGACTTATGTTCCTTCCACCTCGCAAAAATATTAATTTATTATTTTTCATCCGTTGCGATTTATATTCCATTTTTTCTTATTAGAGGTGTATTAAATAAGAGTACTATAGTAGAAATATTGTGTGTGTGTGTGTGTGTGTGTTTTTTCGTTTTTTGGAAGAGAAAACTCAATTTTCATTATCAATTGGAATAGGGGATACATCTTCAGTTAAATTTCAACAAGCCATGCAGGAACATGATGGAAAATACACGGAATAAACAAATCGGAGGCCTTTCTCGCTAATATATGCGCCACTTTGTTTGCTTGCCTTCTTGCGAACTTCACGCTGAAACGGTTGGCTTCGGTCACAAGAGAGTTACAGTCTTGGATGATCATTCCAAATTCCAAATTGTCCTTCTCATGACCATTAAACGAGTCCATGGCCCCTTTTGCATCCAGTTCGATGATCACCCCGTTCATATCCATCTCTTTAAGCCATTTAATTGCAATCCGAAGTGCCATAGCCTCTGCTTCCTTTGATGAAAAAACCCCCGCCATCAGTTCCATTCGGCATGTAATAAATTCTCTATTTTCATCCCTCACCACAATACCAAAACCAGTGCTTCTCATGTTGTTGAAATAGGCTGCATCGACATTGCACTTTCGGAACCCCACTGGTGGTTTTTGCCATGTCTTCAGACTTTCATCACAAGCCAAAGCAAGAGCTATTTTCATATTTGCTTCAGTCCACTCCGAGAGCATCTTCAGCCCACTGATCACTGCCCCCTTTGGATTCTAGTTTCGTCCCCTCCACAATTTGGAATTTCTCTCCCTCCAAATGCTCCAAGCTATAGCGCATACTCGATCAACCTCATGGTTGGACCTCGTCGAAACCTTGTCGAAAAACCAATTCTTCACACTAGCAAAACTACTGACTGGGGCAAGAATGTGTGCTTTCCTCCAACATTTACAGGCATACGGACAGCTGACCAAAGAATGAAAGCTAGTTTCATCATCTTCTTCACATAAAACACAATTTGCCTGTACTGGAATCCCACGAGTGCTTGATTTCTCCCTAGTGGGTAAACAATTGCGATAAGCCCGCCCCATGAACATCTGTATTTTGGGCGGGATCCTCCTTTTCCATATTGACATCCAGTTTCCCTCTTCATGGTGCTGTTCCACCGTCCCACCAAGATCAATTGCAACTCGGTAACCAGACTTCACCAGATATGTGCCAGATTTACTAAAATGCCATATCCTTTCATCTTGTTGAGCATTAATACTAATCAAAATATTAGCAATTTCATCCACATCTCGGTCTGTAAACAATCCTTGAAGCAACTCCACATTCCACTTTCCATCGTCTAGTAATAGATCATTCACTTTCATATACTCCAATTATGGATATACCATCATCGTTTGTGGCCTGAAGTTTACCCCTCCCCTCAACCACTGGTCTTTCCACACATAGATATTCCTTTCGTCTCCAACCCGCCATCTACATCCTTTTTCTATCACTGCACGTGAAGCCCAAATGCTTTTCCATGTAAACTGGGGTTGTATCCCAGCTGTGATGACAAAAAAATCCCCCCTTGGGTAATATTTGGTTTTGAGAACACGACTAACAAGAGCATTTTGTTTGGAAATTAAATTCCATCCCTGCTTCCCAAGCATAGCTAGGTTAAAAGCATGCAACTGACGAAAACCCATGCATCCATTCTCCCTTCTAGCACAAAGTCGATCCCAACAATACCAATTAATCCCTTTTTTCCATTAAATTTCATGCCCCACCATAAAAGAATCCATCATTTTTTGGAGCTCATCACATAAGGACACAGGGAGAAGAAATGCCGACATGCAATATGTAGGGATTGATTGACCAACGGTTTTCACCAAAATAGTTCTCTCCGCTTTAGATAACAACTTTCCCTTCCAACCTTGCATTCTCTTCCAAAGTCTCTCCTTCAAAAAACTAAAGACTTCACGTTTCTTTTTACCTACTAGTGATGGGAGCCCAAGATATTTACCAGTGTTCAAAGGAGTGTCCACACCAACGAGATTAGTAATACTATTCCTTGTTTCCTGAGGGACATTTGCACTAAAATAGATGCCAGATTTTTCAAAATTCACTATTTGTCTAGAGGTTTCCTCATACTTCTGTAGAATGTTTTTCATCACCTGCGTTTCAGAAGCTGCAGCCCTGAAGAATAAGAAGTTGTCATCAGTGAAAAATAAGTGAGACACGCATGGTGCAATTCTAGCAACTTCATAGCCGTGAATTTCACCTCTCCCTTCAGCTTGTTGAATAAGTGCGGATAGTCCTTCTGTACAAATGATAAACACATAAGGTGATAGAGAGACACCTTATCTTAAGCCTCTGGCCGGATTAATCGGTCCCATCTCTCTTCTATTAACATAAACAGAGTAACGAACCGTTGTTATGCACAACATAATGAGTTTCACCCATTCTCCCACAAACCCCATATTTTCTATGACCCATTTCAAAAAACTCCAACAGACTCGGTCATATACCTTGCTTATATCAATCTTCATCGCAACTTCTATATACTCTATTTTTTGAACTAGTAGTTGAGTCCACTGGTTCTTGATCTATATGCATCATTTCTTTTTGGTGGTCCGACGTAGTCAAGCTTCTTGTCCTCTTTTTCTCCTCAAGTTCAAGGCCTTCCTCATCTAGGCCCAAATCATGGTCTTGGGTTTTCCCATTCTCTAGTATGGCCATATTCTCATTGACAGAGTTGTCGCTTACCAAGGTTGATTTCCCTAATATATCACCTTCCTTATTTCCCTTGATTAGCATTCCATGTAGTGGTTGCCTAGAATGATCTTCTTCCTCCCAATCAGCCCACATCTTCTCCTTGCCTTTTTTATCCCTCACCGGAACGGCATCATCGTATCTCAGCCACCGACTCCCTGATTGATCAGAATTTCTCCTTAATGGTGCACGAAGCCATGCACCCTATTCTTTGGTGATCTCGGATTCCTTCAATGTGAACAATTTGTCGCAGAAATTTTCAGAATGACCCAAACGTCCACATATATAGCAGAAGGTCGGTAATCGTTCATACATGAAGTTCACAATGCACCACTCACCAGCCAGTTGCCGAATCTTCTTACATCTCTTCAGAGGGTTTCTTACATCCACTTGAACTCTCACGCGCACATACGCAAGCGAAACTCCAGAACTGTTTTTTGAATCATACTCCTTAAAAACTCCAATGAAGTTATCCAACTGACGATCCATATTTTCTGAGAAATAACCCACGGGAAGATCATAGATATAAACCCAGAAGTTGACATGGAATAAAGGAACCTGCAGCGGTATCTCACCCGTTTTAAGACGATGAAGAATCAGCAGGTGGTTATCGAATGATCACGGTCCTCCATCGATAACTCTTTTGATATCAATATCATGGTAAAATTGGAATAAAAATAGTTGGACATTGATATCTGTCACTTTCAGACCCCTCCCTGGGCGCCAAATATTCGCCATTCTGTGTTTCATGGCGGTGAAGTTGATTGGCCAGCAATAAGAAACCTGCCAATAAGACACAGTTTGCTACCCTCTCCACCAGTTCCCCCGCCGCTAGGATCCAGTATCATCTCTTCCTCCTCCTCGGTGGAAAGAGCCATTTTTGCAAACTGAGACTCCATGAATTCAAGAACAATAGATCTATGACGTAGAAAATCAATGTATGAAGAAAAAAAACCTTACAACCTAACAACGGCGAGGTTTAAGAGAACAACTCTCTACTAGAGAGAGAAATCCAAAGTAAATTATTATTAGAAATATTGTGTGTTAAATTTATTTTTTCAATAATAGTTATGAGTAAATAAGAGTATAATAATAGGAAAATTGTAAGTTAAATTTACTTTTTTTTTTTGAAAGTAAAGTTAAATTTATTTTATTAGGTACACTAAACATATATTTTTAATTTATATCAAAAATAGAAGGAGAATATCTTTACGGAATGGTGGGAGCAATTTATAGTAGGTGAAAAAACTTCAATGGTGCTTGGAATTTCATATGTTCATTCCTTTTTCTTTCTTTCTTTTCTTTTTTTCTTTTTTTTTTTGGGAAAATATTAAACTATAGGTTTTGGGTAAATTTCAAGAAAGGTCCCCAACTTTTATAAAATGTAGCAATTTCATTTCTATTCTTCTTTTCAAATGTCAAAGGTCTCTAACCTTTCAAAAACTCTCGCAAAAGCTCCCTATGGACATAATCTATCAATTTTAACCATTAAATATTGATGAAATGACAATTTTACCCACCATAAGTAAATATAGGAAAATTAAAAACAAAAAAAAAGTAAAAAGGGTAAAAAAATATTTTACTAAAAAAGAAATAACAAATGCAGTTTCTCCATCCACCACCCAACCTTTTCCAGTCCTACCTCTTGACATCTCAACTATGTTTGCTATCAATGCCGTTGACATTTCTAGCAACAAGATAGGAAAGAAGCCCATCATTTTATTGCCTTTATACCCATTAAACATTGATTTTAGTAAGATGAAAATAGAGAAAAAATTTTAGGCTAAGAAAAAATGAAAATGAAGTATGTAGAAAGGGATAAGAGACTGGGTAAGATTGTCATTTTTGGTTAAAATTGACGCATGGATTATGTCAATAGGGATCTTTTGCGAGAAATTTTGAAAGGTTGGGACACTAGACGTTGAAAAACGAATAGGGATGAAATTGCTACATTTTGTAAATGTTGGGGACCTTTCCTGAAACTTACCCATATTTATTTATTTATTTATTTAGAATCACCCCGTAGTTTTTTTATTAGTTGCATTACATTTTTGTTACATTGAAGGTCCTAAACTTATGTACCTTATAAAACTTATGTCCTAACATATTTTAATTTCACATTATGATTTTTAAGTTTTCTCAATGTCACTTAGGAACTATAGTGTTTCTTCTTCTACGTCTTCGAGAAGAAAGAAACTTTCTGAGGATAACATGTCAAAAAGATTTTCATCTCATCATGAGATCAGCGTATCAAGTTTAAAACAAAGTTTAAAAATCACCACATCCAATTCTCTTGAGTTGCTTCATACTTGAGGAGAAAGAAAAACGATGCGCTTCACGATGAAAAGGAAAATCCAAAAATGGGGAAATTTTGCTTATTGAAATTTGTAGTGGTAATGTAACTACCGTAATATTAATAATGCCATACGTCCAATAATAATCAAATAACTTTTAGGCACCAGTGAGAATAATTTTTTTCCTTTGCAAAACCACTAGTGAGTACAATTTAGTCAAACTAATAACATCAATTAATATAACATAATAAACATTGTTGACAACTATATAATAATAATTAATATAAAACACAAAACATAAATAATTATCAAGTTCACTTAAGACGGCATTGAAGAATCATAGTGCAGCCCACATGTGAACAGCTAATGAAGCGGTCAACAGTTTGATTTCTTCATCTTTTTCAAAATAAGTCATGTCGTTTTCATCCAAATGCACCCATGCTTCGATTTGATTAGTCCGTTTGTTGTCCATAAGTACCATAAAACTTTTATATTGGTTTTCCCCAACCAAAATCAGCCTCGTAAAAGTTGAACTTGGTAAAATGCGTAAACCACATAACATTTGTGCCATTGTTGTATGATCTACCTATCAAATCCACTGCTCCATCAATCAGGACACGACTCATTATCTCAAGATCCGAAGAAGATAGCTGCAAGAGTTTTAGTCATGCTAACGTCCAAGGAACGGACAAATCCTTGATACTCCATATTTTGGCATTGCTGTGATGTGCATTCAATGTGCGTGCCTATCAACAAGTTACCACAAGTATCCTTCGATAGTGGTGCAACTGTTCTTCCTCGGAAATTAATTGTTTGTCGCGCAAGTAAATCTCTTGGTTTTCCATATTTTTTTCTGATCGACATTGGCAAGAATCTTCATTATAAGTGCAAATACCAATCGTACTTTTGAAGGTGGACGTTTTCCCAACTCTTGTGAGGTCATCATTTTAGCTCTAAGGATGGATATTGCTGAACAAAAACCTCCTAACAATTATCGATGAATCTATTTTCTTTCTTGTTTTAGAATCACGAGAAACAATATTTCTACTTGGAAAAAGCAAGGAAGCGTTGAAAGTTGGGAAAATTGCCTGATGAGTGTCGTCTCCCTGTTTCATACTCGTCCACGCAGTTACGAATGTATCAACTGAGGCTGCATCAAATACCCTGTGCGAAATGCTAACACGAATTGCAATACCTCCACATTTAAATTTGCTTACCTGAATTGCAAGCAACGGGTAGGTGACTTCATCAACAGCACAATGATCACGTGGCAAAAGGTCATGAAGATCTTCAAGTTTCATGCTCGGGTTATTAATACTCTCAAAGAGATTGCAATCTACTCAGGCAAGGGTGTTCCACGTCCCCATACCTGTTTATCCTTTCTGCTGAAGGTTTTTCAGGAGCGCTCTTGCATGCCGAGGAGATAGGACTTATTCTTGGGAGGCGATGCTGTAGGTAGGGACTGAGAATAAACCATTTGCTAGAGCTCAGAATAGTAATGCTTGGGAAATAATGAATGTGCTACAAGTTTATAGAAGGGCGTCTAGTCAAGAGATCAATAGGAGAAAAACGACGATTATTTTCAGCCCGAACACTAGTGAGGAAGCAAAGCAGGAAGTGATGAAGGAGTTGGGGATTGATGAAGCCCGATCACATGATACTTATTTAGGGCTTCCGACGATAGTGGTAGGAGTAAGAGAAGGACTTTTGCTTATATCCGAGAGCGGGTGTGGCAAAAAATTTATAGTTGGCGGGTGGAGTGGATTTCAACAGTGGGAAAGGAGGTGCTTCTGAAGGTTGTTTTCCAATCAATTCCTCCCTATATTATGAGTATTTTCCATCTTCCCAATGCAATTTGTAATGACATATGGAGCTTGATGATTAGATTCTGGTGGGGTAATAAAGGTGACCGTAGACGGATGGCATGAGTTCGATGGAGTAAGTTATGTGAAATGAAGAAATTAAGCGGGATGGGATTTCGAGATATGGTGGATTTTAACTAAGCATTGGTTGCAAAGCAAGTTTGGCGTCTATTAGATAAGCCTGACTCTGTGTCGGCCATTGTTTTGAAGACAAAATATTTTCCCAGCTGTAACGTTTTAGATGCGGTGGATAAGTCGGGCTCTTCTTACCTTTGGAAGAGCTTGTTATGGGGAAGGGATTTGTTGCAGAGGGGGTTAAGATGGAGAGTGGGCGGGGGGAATGATATAAGGATATACACTGATCCTTGGCTTCCTTGCCCGCTCTCTTTTCGGCCGGTGTCACAAAGTGTTGTAGGATTTGGAGAGGGTGGCTGTTTATTGGTGATAGTGAGTGGAATATGCCTCTGATTCATGAAGCTTTTTTACCTATTGATGCGAAGCTCATTTTATCTCTGCCATTGGGGAATATGTTGGAAAGCAACACACGTATTTGGCACTTCACAAAGTCTGGGATTTACTCAGTACGAACTAGATATCACATGATACGTGAATGGGGGCAGCAAAGAGGCGCAAGCAGTTCAGTCCAATTCGATTCGTGATGGGCAACCTTTGGAAGCTTAATATCCCTCCAAAGGTTAGATGTTTCGTTTGGCAATTATTGTATAATGCACTCCCTTGTAGAGAAAACATGTGGCGTCACCATGTTAGGAATAACCTTACTTGTGGTTGGTGTTGGGGTTGGATGTTACACTTTCAGAACCAATATGCACACTTTTCTGGACAATTTAGATGGAAAGAAATAAGAAGCACCATGAGGGGCAGCACTGAGAGCTTGAGACGGCTAGACTTCAGGCACTGGAATTCTTTTCTGCCTATCAACAATCCTAGTGGGTGAGTCCAAGCAGTGGGAGTGGGGCTGGAGTGTTTGAGCGGCATCCAAAGTGGCAAGGCGGAAGAACATGCTCTTTGGGCATTTCGGCTGCAACCTGGAGACGTGGGGCTTGGGGCTTTGTTTTGGGATGCCGAAGGGGTTCTCATAGGAGCTTTCGCGTGGCTGTGGTCGGGCTTCATTCGGTCAAAATGGCGGAAGCAATGGCAATTCGACAAGGTCTTCGTTGTGCTCTGAATTTGAGCATACTCTGAATACTATACACGGCTTGAGGGACGGGGATCAAATGGGCGCTCTGGCTTCTCTGTATTCTCAGCTTCGTATGCTTTTTAATTCTTTAAATTGTGGTTTATGCACTTACATTCCTCGTAGTAGAAATAAAGTGGTGTATTTTCTGGCATCAACTGCGGTAGGATCCTCAATAGACTCTTACTGGCTTGATTGCATTTCGTTACTTCTTCTCCCACTTATTAGTTGGGCGTTGGATGAATGAAAGTCTATGTTATTTCAAAAATAAAATAAAATAGAAGTTATTTCATAATTTAATTTAACGAGAAATACTTTACTAACAGCTGACGTGGACGTGAGTTCTATAGACCTGACGAGTTCTATAGACCTGACAACTAAAACCAACTAATAAGAAGGTAATTATTTATTTTTCATTGATTCATTTAAGAGGTTGAACTTACAAATAGTGCCGTAAAGTATCATTGCTTGTGGTAAAAAAAATTCACTCCAATCGATCATGGTATTTAAAAGAGAATGGTTAAAAATAAAAAATAAAAAATAAAAAAGGGAAGAAGATTTCTTATGGAGCAGGATTAGAAAAATAACTAAATATATTATTTCCATATATGAAATTGATAAGGACATGGACAATGCATGAAGCTTCCTATCTGACACTATAAAATTTTCGTGAAATTGTTGCCGTTGCGAGAGAGGCGCCGGGAGATATGGTAATTGAAGGAGCCAAAACGGTCAACTTCTGTAGCCCATTATCTTCAATCTGAAATTTTCATACGCACAACATTAATTAATGATTTTAATTTATCAAAGAGTACCGAAGTAAAGATTACAACAAAGCTATTTGACGGGGAAAAATTAAGTGTCCGTTCTTGAATTTTTTTTATTTTTTATTTTTTGAAAGTGTTGCTAGGCCTGTATCTATCATATTATTCTTGGTTTTTTTAATTTATTATTCATTGACAAGTTTATTTATCAAAGGCAAAATTATAATCAGCCCATGCAGTAGCGGATCTAGACATTTTAAGTAATGGAGGGCGATGATGATAAAAAATAAAAAATATTACCAAAATATTTTTTAATTAAAATATTTATTTTTTTGTATATTACCAAAAATACCCTTAACTTAACGGAGGATGTAACATCCCGCAAGAATTTAACCCTCAAGTATGCTACGCGGTCGTTATTTTCAATGACGATGGAATAATTGTTTGAATTACATTGAAAGATCTCAAGATTGTGGCTCAAATGACAATCAAAGAAAGAGTGTGGTTCTTGATTAACATAAATCAAAATACAGTAACTTAATTAAAAATTAATACAAAGTATAAGGATTTCTTAAGCAATAAACTAATGATCCCTCATATCCTCAAATATGTGATGTCAATTGCGCCACTTGCAGTAATTCAATTGGCGTAACTCAAATATGATTCAAAAATTGCTAAATTCCGACAATTATAAATAGGGAGTAGGAATGAAGATTTCCTCAAGCTTTTCCACCTATCATCTATCTATCCAAAATGATCAAATTCATCCATAACTATAATGGGGCGGAAAACCATTAAAACTCACCAAAATATCTATTTATCCCTTAAAAAGAGTTCCTTACCATGTATAGAAGGATTCTAACTTGAAAAATAGCCTTGACTGGAGAATAGCAAGACTTTAGATGCACTTTTTTACATTAGAATTATTGAAGCAATCTTTGAAAAATCAAAAGGTGAGTAATGAGTGTATTGTCACTCTTTCTTTCTTGATACGCATGTTGTTTTAAATGATTTTGGCATTCTTTTTGTGAGTAACACGTCTCTTGACTCCCCCTTTTCGAAACTCATGCTTTCCTTAAATTGCTTTGACATTCGATACTTGATTATACACAATTATTTTGGATAATGATTGTTTCTTGCTTTTGGGTATCGCTAGTGGTGCTATATACCCATTTCGCCTTGCTATGTGTTAATCTTTGTGGTATTATGGCCATACTATGTGATCTTGGTCATTTGAATATTTGTATCTTGCGTCTGCTGGTAGAGGCTAAACTAGTGAAGGCCCGACTGCTATATATAAATGATTCTCTTTGTACATAAAAGTGATTTTTCTTGCTTTTCATCAGGAGTCAATGCATGTTATTATTCACTGGGTACTGTGTACGCATCCCTCATTCCTTTCCTTTTAACGAGCTAGTAGGTGCTGAATTAGAAAGCTTTGTGGTTGGATCGTCCCAAAAATAGAGAAGATACATGTATGTGATAGAGATTTCAGTGTATGACAGAGGTTTCATTGAGGGTGGCCCACAATAGTTGCTGTAAAATTATAATAACATGATATCATATATAATAGTGTTTGCCTTGTATTTGTAAAGTCTCGCCTTCAATTTTGCATCGACATTAATTTCTCAAATGCTTTTGCTACCGTTAGACGCCAATAATATGAAAATAAGGTAATAAATTTTGATGCATGACCTAAGAAATTGACGAATTTCGTTGCAAGGGACTCAGACGGTGATTTCTTAAAATGTTGAGGACCCACATGAGGAAAAATAAAGATTGGGAACGTAATCTAGTAATAGTTGAAAGGTTGGGATTGGGAACGTAATCTAGTAATAGTTGAAAGGTTGGGGAAGTTACGTGTAAACTATCGTTAAATTTTTATAAAAGGACAATTCTACTCATATAAAAGATTTGGGACCTTGGGTTTACATCCAAGATAGACTTGGACGGCAGCACCTAGAATACAAAATCAGCCCACAATCCCCCAAAAATATTTTGGGACTGAAGGAGAAAAATAGTCCCAACGAGAGAATTTAATATTCGACGCCGATTTAGAGACTCCCTCACTACCCGCACTACCATCAATTGGCTAAAAATAAGTCGATGTAGATGAACGAATCGTCTACGACTATTAATTTTACTTCATCGTTGAATTTGTTTATGTCAACTTTTTACGATGGTAAAATTGTCCTTTTATGAAAATTTAATGGTTAAAATTGATGAAAAATGTCAATGGGGACTTGAGGAGAGATTTTCACAAAGGTTCAGAACCCAGAACAACAAAAATAAAGATTAGATACGTAATTTATTAAAAGTTAGAAGGTTGGGGACGTCAACTGTAAATTGCCCTTTTTGCACATAGTTGGTTAACGACATAGTTGGACGTCTTCCGATAATGGGGATTTAGAGAGGAATTGGTGTTAAGGTTGAGGACTCACAGAAACAGAAATAAAAGTTAGGGACATGATCTCTCATTCGTTGAAATGTTGGAGATATTAGGTGTAAATTACCCAATAATAAAATAGGTTAATTCAGACTTGCATGCCACTTTTGCCTTACCAGAGGTTTATATATATTAGAATTTTATTTAGTGCATATTTGATTCAATTTTATAAAGAGAAATTATAAAAAGATGAAATGAATGGTGTAAATTTAGAATAATTCTATTTGAACAAAAGAAAGGACAAATAGTTTGACAAAATAGATATGTGACATATGTAATTGTCATTGATTTAAAAGTGATATGATGTGTTGAACAATAGGACCCTGCCATATGTTAGTTTCGTTTAACATTTTGTATTCTCTTTTGTTCAAATAGCATAACTCGTAAATTTAATAGAAGTTTGTATTTGTGGTTATAAATAAGTAGTTGTTAAATCAACAGTCAAATCAGTAGTAAATGAAATTATAATGTATTTTGATAATGAGGATCAAACAGTGGCTTACTTTTTCTTTAATGGAAAATTTTATTTTTCATATAAAACAATAAAAAATATGTAATATAATTACACTTCTTTTAATAGCAAAATAATACTTAAAATAATTGCCTTCATCACATAAAAAAACATATTTAGAAAAAAATTATTTATTTTTTAATAATATTAATTTTCTACTCACAAAAATATAGTGAACATTTTGGAACACTAAGATTTTTAATTAAAAGAACAATAAAAATATTTTGGACCGTAACGCTAATAAAAAAATTTAATCATAAAATGAAAATACTAAAACTAAAAAAAAAAATTGTTAAGCTATGTCTCAAATTCAGAAAAATAAACTAAAATACGTTAATCTTATATACTGAAAAAAATTTAATTATAAAAGTAAGGAAAAGAATTTTAATAAAAAATTAAAGGAAAAAGATTTGTTAGGAAGATTCAAACAGAGGCCCAATCAGTTGAGCCGCCATGTGGATAACTTTTAAACATTATCTAAGTTTTGAAATGTCTTGAAAAATACAAATGTTTTTTACACAGTTTATAAAATAAAGGTACCTTAAACTTTTTTTGAAAAAATTAGGTGTTTTAGGTATTTTTACATTGTTATATCATAATATTACAACACAATAATTATAATTCGTCAAAACAACGAGTCATATCAAAATAACTTGCCTAAACACCGAGTCACAACAAAACAACTCGCCAAAACACCGAGTCACAACGAAAACTACTCGATGTTTACATAAAAAACAACTCGCTAAAACACCAAGTCAAACCAAACACAACTCCAAAACACCCAGTCACAACAAAAACAATTCGGTGTTTACATCAAAATCAACTCGCTAAAACACTGAATCAAATCAAACACAACTCTGAAACATTGAGTTACAATAAAAATAACTCGCCAAAACACCTAATCACAACAAAAACAACTCACCAAAACACCGAATTACAACAACACAACCACCATAACCGAGTCACCGCCGACCTCACACCACCCAAATGGCCTCTGCCATGCCTTGGCCATCCTTTCCCAATCATTTAGTTTGTAGATCGGCCGCCTCCACCGCAGAACTCCCCACTATTGTCCCGATTGGTTGGTAGATCCGCCGCCGTGCCCCAATTCTTCACTAAAACTGCTGATTTGGCAACGGTGACGGAACCGGGAATTCCAGGGCTACTGGCGGCAGCTGAGATGGCTGGGGTTGGGGTCGCCTTAATGGGGGGAATCGACCGGTGGAGGCCGCTGGCCAATTAACGGCCAAATTGGCTGATTAACGGACCACCACCACGATTGGCCAATATATGTTTTGGGGTGGGGTGGGGTGGGGGTGGAGGACCTGATTTTTCAAAAATGGACAGTTATTTCCTGATTTTTACATTGAGCCCCCAAAATTACCTGAATTACCTAATTAAACCCTAAGTTTTTCTTTTAAATTTTGGGCCTCCCTAATCTTTCCAAAATTTTAGGCCCTGGAGCGTTGGCTTGTTGGGCCTCGCCTCTGGCGTATGACAATATAATGCCGTCAAATATCTTACGGTAGATCATTTTCTAGGTTATAGGGGAGGAGAGTTGAACTCCACTGAAACATGTGAAAAACCCACTCGAACGTCATTAAATTACAAAAGTTTTGAACTGTAGTCTTGGATGTGTATCATGAGCTACTGTCATTGTTCTTTTTTCTTCATTTTTTATTATTTATTATTTTTTTTCCTTGAAAGGCAGATGTTCCAATTTGAAATCAATTCATGTTCAATGAAAAGTAAACAGAAAAAGAGAAGGAAAAAGGTAAACCAAAATGATTCTGTTGCCATAAAACTTTCAAAATATAAAGTGAGTAATGTTATATAGCAAACACAAACAACTTACACTCAAACAAATTTATGCGGCATACAAGTATTATTAATCACTTTAATTTAAAGGTAGATAAGTGCTTCACATTTATGATCATTAGTTGCTTAACGTATACATTGGTACTGTAACACTACTAATGTGAGGTAACATTATTATTCATATAAAATTGTTTAGTTAAAAAGATGACAGGGTGGACATTGAATAATTAATCTTTTTGAAAGGAAGTTTCTCTCTTTCTCTCTCTTCCTTTAATTTTTTTTTTTTTTGGGGAAGGAGAAAGTTTCTTTTAATTATTGGAATAATGTTATTTATCTAGATTAAAATCTCCAGTTTAATTAGTATCTTCCTATTGGATAATGAATGAGTAGATGTTTTGATGTATTCATAATTATCCATCCATCGTATAATGTAAACAAAATATGTCTATACATGTTTCAAAAATGTGCACTTATCTTATTAAAAATATGACTTTCAAGATTTAATCTGGCACATATATATTTCCATCCATCATATAATGTAAACAAAATATGTCTATACATGTTTCAAAAAGGTGCATTTATCTTATTAAAAATATGACTTTCAAGATTTAATCTGGCACATATATATTTAGCATCAATTTGGCAAGATCATTCAAAATTTAATACCACAACTATGAGGCACGGGTTCAAATGGAGCACATCTAACGTTAATAGGAGCATATACTTTGTACCAACAGAATAAGTTTGAGTAAATGTGAGAAAATAGCCCTCAAGCAAAGCTGGATTGGCAAAGGAGATGGGAGGAAAAATGCATAGCTAGGGAGAATCAAGGGTTCGAATTCAAGGAGGCCCTTGGTGGAAGCCAGTGGAAACGCACACTAACTTGGCCAATCCAGACACATTTGGCGATTTACTTCCTACACCAAGGCACTCGTAATGATACGTAACCAAAAAGGAAAATGTGAGAAATATTTATTTCATGCTGGTACAAATTTGATATATGTACTAAACAAAAATGAAAAGAAAGAAAAAGGGAAGACAAATACGAGACCGGGGGGGGGGGAATCTGAAATAAAAGGGGACGGTAATGAGTTGAACCCTTAGAGCATTTCTAATGCAAAGTCAAGGTAGAATGTCTTAGGTGTGTATATGTCAAAAACTATTAACATGACATTCAAAAAATCCTCTAATGTAACAATGTCAACATTGTATATTTGTCAAATTATTATTAGAGATTTTGAAAAAAAAAAGAGAGAGAAATTTTTTAATCAGATAAATTAATGCTTGACATTGTCACTCATTTAATGTGTCAAATAAGTTTTTTTTTTTTTACCAATTGTCAATTTATTCCATGACTATGATTATGGATTGGAAATGCTCTTAAAAAGTATTCTAAAACGCTTGTCTATGTGGCGCTTATACTCGAAGTTTGAGCTTCACGTTTGGCCATGCATTACGCTTTATCATGAATTAATCGCGCTTTTATTACGCATTGGTGCGCTTAGACACGTCTAGACTCAATGCTCAACCTCGACGCTTTTCTACACGCTTTTTAGAGTAAAAGTGCATTGACGGCCCAACCCAGATTAAAAGGGCAGTTATATTATATTAACACGCTTTTCACTAAAACTATAAATGTATTTAAGAGCATTCACTTTAGTATTGATAAATTTAACTATCCACGTAAGTAAAAATCTATTTTAAATTATTGTTAAATACTACATATGTAAATTAAATTTATATATAAATTAAATTTAATAACTATTGAAGTGTCACACTTTAAGACGACGTAAATGTACTTTAAATAGTTGTTAAATACCACATTGGAGTTTGTAGGTAGATCATACAAGAATGACGTAAATGTTGTGTGTGTTTTCGGATTTCACCAAGTTTGCTCTTTACAAGGCTGATTTTAGTTGGGGAAAACTAATATGGGTAAAGCATTCCGAACATGTAGGCTAAAATTTTTTTTTATTACTTACGGACCACAAAAGGACGGATCAGATCGCAGCATGGGTGCATTTAGATGAAAAAGACGTGGCTTATTTTGAAGACGAATAAATCAAGCTCTTGACCGCTTCATTAGCTGTTCACACGTTGGCCGCATTATGATTCTTCAATTGCGTTTTAAGTAAACTTGATCATTATTTATGTTTCTGTTTTATACTAATCATCATTCTCGACAATGTTTATTATGTCTCCTTTTTTATTAAAAAAAACTATGTTTATTAAGTCATTATTATACTATTAATGATATTATTTCTTTGATTGAAAATTATAATTTACTTAGATTAATTAATTAATTTAGTCAGCTAATTCAAAAAAAAAAAAAAGGTTTTATGTTCAATGCAGAAACTAACACATATAGTTGATTGAAGCACGGAAAAAAATTCAGCTCTTTTTTGACAAAATTGCAGTTCAATATATGTAAAATAGAACATGCTAAGAGGGATATGTCCAGATCTTCTAAGTTAGGTATATCTAGGTCCAGTAAACAATAAATACACGTGAACATAAATTTAGCACAGAAAAATAAATACAGTAAGAGCACGCGATTTAACGTGGAAAATCCTTTGAGAAAAATTCACCGGTACTCATGCCATGAGAAAAATTCGCAATTTAAAGTCTACTTTTTGTGTTTTACTTAATTATCGTTGTCAACAATGTTTATTACCAACCCGTCCTAAACAGTTGGTCATATTTTTTTTCCACGTAGATTAAGAAAAGTTCATTTAATATTGAAAAAAATAAATTTTAGAATCATTTCTCTATTATACCTTTTTCATTTATTAATTATTCCACTTTAATAATTCTATTTTTTTATAGCTATATAAATTATATAGATGCATATAAGAGCATGGACAGAACGAGAGGGGTGCTCCCCTGGTCCATGGCACAGCCCAAATTGGGCTGGGCCTAAAGAAATATATATATATATATATATATTTTAGTATGTGTGGGTTAGGGTGAAAGGACCCCATCGTTTTCATTTTGACAAATTAGACCTCAATCTATCACTGTTTATGCAGAAAAAGACCCTATCATTTTTGTCTTGGCAAATTAGATCCTAACCTATCACTATTCATGCGGCAAAAGACCTTTCGTCTCTTTCGGTCGAAACTCCCGTTAATTCGTTCATATTCTTCCACACCTAACAATTTGACAATGATATTTATATCTTTTGAAAATTACAATATCTTTTTTTCGCCTCTTATAATACTATATTTAATTATTATTATTTATTATTATCATTATCATCTTTTGATATATTAAAAATCAATATTGATTTACCATTAGATATTTAGCCGTATTAGGAAATGAGCTAGCGTGTCAAATAGTACATATTTAACATACAACATAAACGTCTGACGGCATATTTGGTTCATCTATGTTAATTTTTATAAACCATAGTTCAAATATGCAAATAATATGCTACCAGATGTTTATGTGGTATGTTAGATATATATTATTTGACATGATATATTATCTCCTAATATGGCTAAATATCTAACGGTAAATAAGCACTGAGTTTTTTTTTTTGGACATTACAAGGGGATTGTAGGGGAGGGAAATCGAACCCTTAACCAAGAGAATAAACAACTAACACGGATACCACTAGACTATAAAGGTCTTGGCAATCAGCACTGAATTTTAATATATCAAAAGATGAAAATGATAATGATAAATAATAACAATAATAATTAGTTATGTTATTATAAGAGGCGGAAAAAACATATTGTAATTTTTAAAATATATAAATATTATTGTCAAGCTACTGGGTGTGAAAGAATATGCACGAGTTAACGAGAGTTTCGACCGAAGGAGACAGAGGGTCTTTTTCTGCATGTATAGTGATAGGCTATGGTCTAATTTGTCAAGACAAAAACGATAGGATTCTTTTCCGCATGAACAGTGATAGATTAGGATCTAATTTGCCAAAGTGAAAACGATAAGGTCCTTTTGCACAATAACCATATACGTTAGGGTCCTTTTGTACCAATTACCCAATTTTCAATCGACGACCAGACCATCCAAAATCCCCAATTCTCTAAAGTCTAATTCCTAATTTGGACCCTCAAAATAGCACCAACAACTCCAAATTCTGATTGCCGAGTGTCTGACCGATGTGGTGGCGACTGGCTTGGCTGCAGGTGGCGGCGATGGTGGCCAGGAGAGTTTGGCTCTAGCGCGTGAACTCGGCAGCGGTGAGCGGACAAACAGACAAATGCAGCAGCCAACAGTTCGACTTTGAGGCTCGAGCTCGACCAGTCGACCTTGTCCTTCTTCATTATGATATCTGAGGCTTGGTTCTTGAAGGTAAATTTCTTATTTCTAGGTTGCAAAGTGTGAACTAATGATTATGATTTGGATTTTGGAGTGAAGTGTGAACTGCGGCAGTCACCCTATAATTCTAGCGCTGTTACTTAATTAAATAGCATGTGTACAAGTAAAAATAGAGGTTAATTAATGTAATTTAATCATGTAATTCTGTAGCTGGATAATAAAAATTACCTCTAGGTTACGTTATTTGTTTAAAATAATATTAATAATGTCACACGTCTAATAATCAAATAAATAAATTTTAGGCCCAGCGCTGAGTACAAGTTAATTTAATAGTAATAATAATATAACATAATAAACATTGTCGACAACGATAATTAATATAAAACACGAAAAATAAATAATGATCAAGTTTACTTAAGACGCAATTCTTGAAGAGTCACAATGCAGCCCACGTCTGAACAGCTAATGAAGCAGTCAACAGCTTGATTTCTTCATCTTCTTCAAAATAAGCCATATCTTTTTCTTCTAAATGCACCCATGCTTCGATCTGATCCGTCATTCTGTGGTCCATAAGTAAGAAAAAATTTTTAGTATACATATTAGGAAGGCTTACCCATATTGGTTTTCCCCAACCAAAATCAGCCTCGTAGAAACCAAACTTGGTGAAATCCGAAAACCACAGAACATTTACGTCGTTCTTGTATGAACTATCTACCAGCTCCATGGGAGCATCAATCAAGGCTCGACTCATTTTGTCAAGATCAGAAGATAGTTGACCACAAGTTGCAACAGTTTTAGTCACGCTATCGCCCAAGGAACGGACAAAGTCTTGATATTCCATATTTTGGCATTGCCTCGCAGTGCACTGAGTTTGTGCTCCCATGACTAAGTTACCACAAGCATACTTCGATAGCGGTGGAACTATTCTTTCTCGAAAATTAATTGCCTCATAAACCAGTAAATCTCTCGGTTTTCCATATTTTTTCTGATCAACACCGGCAAGAACCTTCACTATAAATCCAAACACTAGGCGTACTTTGGAGAGTGGACGTTTTCCCAACGCTTGAGAGGTCATCATTTTAGCTCTCAAGCTGGATATAGCATTTTTATTGAACAAAAACCTCTTACAAACTATCGTTGAGTCTATTTTCTTTTTTGTTTCATCAGAATCATGAGAAACAATATTTCTACTTGGAAAAAGCAAGCAAGTATTGAAAGTTGGGAAAGTTGCCTGATGAGAGTGGTCGCCCCGATGCATACTCGTCCAGCCAGTAATAAATGTACTAATTGAGGCTCCATCAAATACCCTGTGCGAAATAATAACACAAATTGCAAGACCTCCACAATTAAATTTGCTTACTTGAATTGCAAGCAATGGGTAGGTGACTTCATCAACAGCACAATGATCACGTGGCAAAAGGTCGTAAAGTTCTTCCATTTTCATGCTAGAGTTATTAATAATCTCATGGAGGTTGCAATCGACACGAGCTTCAACAAACTCAGCACCTTGGTCATTACAGTCTACCGTGTAATTTCCTTTGATATATCTTCCGGCAAGTGGGTAAAATCGGGACAAGACATGCGCCAATGATGCTTCCAACTTGTCTATTCTTTCGTTGATCGTATCATAATTAACATAGTAGAAAGTAAAACACCCATTAATTGGATGGGCGGTCTGATCCAAGTACGATAACTTATAGGTCCTCAAATAGGTGGGAGTCGACGTGCTTGGTTTTATCAGCTTCTTGCCCAGAATCTCGACCTTCATGGTTAATCTTCAAATTGACCTCCACTGCTTTAATTTCCACCTGCTATAAAAAAAGAAAATATCAATTATATGATTTTTAATGCTGAAATCTAAAAGTTGTATGTAATGTAAAAATAGAAATGGGTACAGAATATACTACTGGAAAATGATGGTTGGAGGTACCGCGACTGAATGGAAGCCCCTAAACACGATTTAAATAGAATCACATTCCAACACAGCAGAGTGTGAAGGTTCCACCTACTCATATCTTTAACAAATATAAATATAATAAATAATCATACACACGAATCATGATGGTCTACTGAGCATCTCCAATGGGAGTGTCAATGTTTTGGGTGGTGTAAAAGAGAGAGATAGAGAGAAGATGATTATTTTAATTAAATATTGATGAAAAGAGGTATAGGAAAAAAAAGAGAGGGGAAAAGTGGAAATAAAGAGAGAGAGATAGATAGAAATTTAAAAATAATGATAAAATAGTAGTGAAGAAGTCTTTGATGAAGGTCTAGATTTAGACCTTACAGTGGATACGTGAGAGTAAAAGTGAGGAAAAAATTATGTAAATGAGAGAAAAATAATTAAAAGAAAATTAAAAAAATGAGATCCACGGATTTTTTTTAGTCTATTCTCTTTTATTTGGACCATGCATCAAGACCTGGTGCGTGGAAGATGCTAGATTTTAAACATAAATCATTTTAGTAATAATATAAATATGTAAACCCAGACTCACGAAAATCGAGTTTGAATTTGTTAATCCCTGCGTTCTCCACAGAGGATGTGTCAGTTTAGTGTGATTGGGCTTTTTTTCTTTTTTTTTTTTATAAAATATTATAGGAGGATTGTAGGAGAAGGAATTAAATCCTGATAAACGGTATGAAAACACACTCAGGTGTCATTATATTACATAGGTCTTGGCATAAAGTGAGGTTTTTTAAGTGATTGTTAAATGATATATTAACATATTAGTAATAGTAAAATTAACTATTAATCATTAAATACCAATTACACAATGATGAAGTGGTTCGAACAAGTGCTGTAATGATTAAATTCTCACATTTTGATTACAAAATCTCGAGTTCAAACCACACATACTCTTTCCCTTTTCCCATTCCCTCCCATGTTTCTCCTTTATATAAAAGAAATAAATAAACACAATGAAAGCGTCAAAAGTTCGAACTAATGTCTTTCAAGGAGCAATAAGCAAACTTCACTTGAACGTCGCGTCCCCCAAACTCATAATAAAGAGCTATTAAGGCAAATGCTAGAAGCCTCATTAATTCGTGGCACTGAGCACATTAAATTACAAATAAAAGTTATTAGTTAATTTTTATTTTTTGTCGACTTGAAAGTATAAAGTGAACTATTAATATTATAAATTAAATAAAAAATAAATGAAACAATCCCTCTATTGATAGTTAATTACTTGAAATATCACTGTACTTTTAAAAAGTTATCTTAAATGTCATTATACTTTAAAAATTATCCGAAATGCAACTGTACTTTCAAAAAGTTATCTCAAATGCCATTCACTTTAAAAATTACTCGATATGCCACTGAACTTATGAAATTGTTATCCCGTTTGCCACCCCCATTAAAAAATGTAACTGATTTGATAATATGGCTAACAGAATTTACCACATAGCATCTTGACTGTTATTTTTTTAACCGAGTATTGACCGAGCGACAAATAAGATAACATTTTCACGAGTTTATAAAACTTTCCTCATATGCCACTAAACTCGTGAAAATGTTATCTCATTTGCCACTATATAAATACCGGGTAAAAAAATTACAGTCAAGATGCCACGTGGTAAATTCCGTTAACCATGTCATCAAGTCAGTTACATTTTTTAACAGTAGTGGCAAATGAGATAACACTTTCATAAGTTCAGTGGCATATTGGCTGAGTTTTAAAGTATAATGGCATTTGAGATAAATTTTTGAAAGTACAGTGACATTTCGGTTAAGTTTTAACGTACAATGATATTTGAGATAACTTTTTGAAGGTACATTAACATTTAGGATAATTAACTCCCCTATTGAAATAGTTGTTGACTTTAACAATAAGGTTAGCTTGGAAATAAAAGTATTCTTTTTTAACAATTTTACTAATACAAACATGTCATCAAGTCAGTTACATTTTTTAACAGTAGTGGCAAATGAGATAACACTTTCACAAGTTCAGTGGCATATTGGCTGAGTTTTAAAGTATAATGGCATTTGAGATAAATTTTTAAAAGTACAGTGACATTTCGGTTAAGTTTTAACGTACAATGATATTTGAGATAACTTTTTGAAGGTACATTAACATTTAGGATAATTAACTCCCCTATTGAAATAGTTGTTGACTTTAACAATAAGGTTAGCTTGGAAATAAAAGTATTCTTTTTTAACAATTTTACTAATACAAACATGTCATCAAGTCAGTTACATTTTTTAACAGTAGTGGCAAATGAGATAACACTTTCACAAGTTCAGTGGCATATTGGCTGAGTTTTAAAGTATAATGGCATTTGAGATAAATTTTTAAAAGTACAGTGACATTTCGGTTAAGTTTTAACGTACAATGATATTTGAGATAACTTTTTGAAGGTACATTAACATTTAGGATAATTAACTCCCCTATTGAAATAGTTGTTGACTTTAACAATAAGGTTAGCTTGGAAATAAAAGTATTCTTTTTTAACAATTTTACTAATACAAACATGTATGTTGTAAATTTATCTTTGAGTTGTAGTTAATATATAGCACTAAAAAGATTGTGACTTAACTGCGAATAAGACTTTACCCAATTGACAAGCTTAAAACTATTAAAGCCCCCGCTGGCTGCGGGGGAGGCGGGTTTTGAGAGGGAGAGAGCTAGCGCCCAACTCTCGGGGACAATTAGCAGCTGCACCTGGGGTAGGAATTAAACATTTTATTTTTACGTTTATTAAATTAATTAGTTTTTAAAAACTAATTATACCTTTAATAAAAAAACTAATTATACTGGTACTATTATATTAAAGAAAATTTTAATAATGATTTTTAAAATGTGACATATCTTTGTCACATTTTCTAAGGATTTGCAATTGCATGAGTGCGAATTTACAAAAAATAAAAATATAAATTACCATTTACTCTTATCAAATTAATGATACATAGATAAGATATTATTGTTAATACGGGAATAGAAACATAAGACAAAAGACATATAATGTGAAAATGTTATTTCAAAGATAAGGAAGAAATCAATTATTCAACCAAATCTATATATTTATAATGCTAACTAAGTGGTGGGTTATTTTTTTCCATATAAAACTAGCACGCTAAGAGAATTGGAAATCTAATGTTATGATGATGTTAAGTTGATGTCGTTAATATCTTATTTATTTTTCTGTTTTTATTTTCATTTATTTTTCTTTTTTTCCTCTTTTTTTGTCCACCCTAATAATAATAATCTATATCTATTTATAATATTGAGTGGTGAGTTATTTTTTCCCGCCTAAAACTGACACTCTAAGAGAATTGAAAATATGATATCAAGTTATGTCGCTAATGTCTCATTTAATTTTCTGTTTTATTTTCATTTATTTTTCTTTTTTCCCCCCTTTTTTGTTCACAGTTTTATAATACTAACTAAATTGTGGGTTATTTTTGCCCGTCTAAAATTGACACCCTAAGGAAAATGAAAATATAATGTCATGATGATGTTAAGTTGATGTCGCTAATATCTCATTTATTTTTCTGTTTTTATTTTCCTTTATTTTTCTTTTTTTTCCACTTTTTTATTCACCCTAATAATAATAATAATAATAATAATAATAATATATATTTATAATACTAACTAAGTGGTTGGTTATTTTTCCCGCATAAAACTGGCACCCTAAGAGAATTGAAAATCTGATGTCATAATGATGTCATGTTGATGTCGTTAATATCTCATTTATTTTTCTATTTTTATTTTCCTTTATTTTTATTCACCCTCTTTTTCTATTTATTTTTCTATTTTTCTATTTTTATTTTTTTCCTCTTTTTTTGTTCACCAAAATAATAATAATCCATATATTTATAATACTAACTAAGTGGTGAGTTATTTTTTCCCGCTTAAAATTGGTACTCTAACGAAATTAGAAATCTGATGGCATGATGATATCAAGTTAATATAGCTAATGTCTCATTTATTTTTCTGTTTTTATTTTCATTTATTTTTCCTTTTTTTCTTTTTTTTTGTTCACTCTAATAATAATAATCTATATATTTATAATACTAACTAAGTTGTAGATTATTTTTGCCCGCATAAAACTAGCACCCTAAGGGAATTGGAAATATGAAGTCATGATGATGTCAAGTTGATATTGCTAATGTCTCATTTATTTTTGTGTTTTTATTTTCGTTTATTTTTCTTTTTTTCTCTTTTTTTGTTTACCCTAATAATAATAATAATAATAATAATAATAATAATAATAATAATCAGATAATACTAACTAAATAGTGGATTAATTTTTTTAATTTTCTATATTAATTTTTAATAATCTATTTATCTGCTCACCTTAATAGTTTTTTTTCAAATTTTCAAAATTTTGTTTATTACGTCATTTAATTTTGCATATTAATTTTTAATTATCTCTCAATTATTGAGGCGAAACTTTTGGCATTTGGAGATATTTTAGATTTCATTTAATCAAGTAAATGTATCAATCAAATTCTTAATTTTTTCTTTCCTTATGTTTAACTGGATAAGTGCATAAATCAAATTCGTAATTATCTATTTCTTTTTATACTTGAATAATCAAAGCAATCTTTAAGCAGCCTAATCGGATAAGTATACAAGTAGCTCTATATATAGATTGCATATATATTGGCCAGTAATCGATCAATTAACATAGAATATCAATTTTAGAAGTAGTTGCATATATTTTTCTTTTATTTTTTGTCGTTTCATAAATTATTTGTTTTAGCTTGTTTTAGAGATTTATATGTGTTTCCCGTACGACCACGGATATATTAGCTAGTATACTTAAATTCTACTTTTTTTATTAGTTACATATGGTTATTAAGGTTGTACACATTTCTTCCAAATAGGTTAAAGAAATGGTAACTTATAAGTTCATGCTCATTAAATTGCAATTCATCAAAAAAGGAAAAAAAAAAAGTGACATCTCTAACTTTGAAATTCTATGTGCTATTGTCTGCTCAGAAAAAATTGTATTATTGTTATTTTTTAAAATAAAACTTGTAACTAGCATAATTTTAAAAGGAAAACAATCAGTAAACAAAACTTATAATTTAGTTCAAAGAATCCGACTAACCGCTGATTTTGTTCACCCACCCACAATGGGTGGGTGAACTAGACTCGACTAATTAACCACTGCATTTCATTGTTTTTCTTACATTTATTATTAAATCTAAGTGAATGTTATTTTAAACTTTTATTTACGTGCTTGGTAAATTCTGCAGTACGTGTTTCATTGTTTTTCTTACGTTTATTATTCAAAGGAAATTAGTATGATGGTATCTTTATACTGTATTTTTCTCGCCAAAAATGACCATGTAAAGGTTATTTTAGATTTTTGCTTACGTGTTCATTAAATTATGTGGTAAATTGTGTGCTGGATACATATATTATCTTATGGTGAATATATATGTTGTCTTCTTAGGTATATTTTGATTGATTTATCTACATTTAAAGTTTTTTTATTTTTTAATTCAAAATTTTTTAATATATATTATCTAAGAAGTATTTCTTAATTTGGTTTAGACAATTTTATTTTTAACTGATGTGTGAATTTTTAATTATTTTCTATGTGCTTTTAAATCGAGTTAGGTGACTTTTTTTGTATATAATAAATATAGATAAATATGGTTTAACTAACGGTTAATAGTTTAGAAAATTTTTTATCATATCCCTGTACGGCCGTACTGTAACGATCGGATTCTCATACACAGTGGCGGAAGCCTTTATTTCTTAAAAATCTGAAACAAATACAGTTCCAAATATCGAGGCGCTTTCGCTGCGCACTCTGATGATAAATGTTTCGTGGGCTACCCACAACGAAACCTCGGCCGCACTCACTGAAGTCTCGATCACATACATGTATCCCCTCCGTCTTAGGACGATCCGGCCACATAGCTCTAAATTCAATACCTACAGGATTGTAAAAGATAGGGAGAATGAGTATAAACTACTCAGTGAATAACCAAATATCTTGATTCACTTTCATATGAGAAAACGATATATTTCACAAAGCCTTTCGATTCACAAAGTCATTGAATGCACAGAGGGCCCTATCACTAGTTAAACTACTACCCGTGGTGCGCGCATGATTGGCCAAGATCACACAGCAAGACCACAGAGATTCAGATTGGCCAAGATCACACAGCATGGCCACAGAGATTCAGATTGGCCAAGACCACACAGCAAGGCCACAGATTATCAGAATGACCAAGATCACATAGCATGGTCATGTTTCACAGAGTAATTCAGAACGGCTAGAGCATTAACTAGCGATATCGATGCAATAAACCAATCTTGCTTTACATAATAATGCATTAAAAATTCATGCATCTCTTATGAAAATATGATGAACAAAATAAAGAGAATTAAGGTATCGGTTACTCACTTATGAAAACTTCATGAATAAAGAAAGAAAATCAAAATATCGGTTACTCACCTCAAATATTTCTTGAATAACCCACGTGAAAAGATCTCTTTAAAGTCTTGGTATTCCTTAATTAAAGCTATTCTTGAGTTGGGATCTATTTATATAAGGTTAAGAGCTTCTTTCAAGAGAAAAGTAGGTGTTTTAGTGAGTTTCTATAGGTGTTTCTCCACTATCCACAATTTTGGACGAATTTTGGGAGTTTGGGCAAAAATAGGATGACTTGGGGGCTTTGGGAAGATTGAGGACCCAAAGGCCCTTGATATAATAGTCAGAATTGAGTTAGTTTTAATAAAATTTGAGTTCCGCCAATCAAATCTCGACACGTGGCGCAACACATACCGCACACTTGGCGGGAATTTATCTGAGAAATTCTTGTGCTTTGTCTCCTTCTTCAATTAAGCCACTAAACTTTGATTTAAAGATCGGAAGAAGTCACTATACTTTAGTTTATGTCAATTTGGAACTAAATTCTTTTTTTAGCATCAATTTGGTAACCAACTTTTAGTTTTCACAAAATCCTCTAATAATATTCTGTAATTCTTTTAAAATAACAATTTCGTTGCTTACCTCAATTTGTAGAAATTTCCGGAATGTTACACGTACCCATCGCGACTTAAATGGGGCACGGTTGGAGATGAGTCGGTGCAGGTAATTACCAATTTATTGACCCATTTATATATCTATATTTTTATAGTTATTTTTTACTTGATGAATAGTATTATAAATATGAGGGTGTCTCCAAGATGGAATTACGAAGTTTCATTATTCCTTTACTTTTTTTGTAAATATTTTTGTTTTTATAAGAAATGTTAAACGGGTAGGATAAAAAGTATGATAACTTTCTTCGATTTATTCTCAAGTCGTGCTGATTTTCTTTATTCCATTTCTGACATAATTACTCGTTTAGTCAGGCATTCTCTGTTTTAATAGGGTCGGGTACTCATGGGAATCGAGTTTAATAGATCTTTTTACCATCCCTATTGAGTCCACTTAATAGCATCACATATCAAGTAAAATATAATAATAGTTAACAATAAGATAATTGAAACATTACAGTTCAATTTTGCTTATATATTAGTTAATATTTCATACTAATATTAAGATATGATTTGATTTTGTATCTTCTCGTGTAACGTACGGGTAAGAATCTAGTTGATCTTTAAAATTAATAATACAATTAATTAAAAATTAATTTAATAAACAGAAAAATAAAATGTCTCCCCCACCACAAGTGCAGCCCTTCATTAATTAATTTGTACAACCCTAACTACGAACACCCCTGGGGGGGGGGGGGGGGGGGGGGGGGGGGGGGGGGGGGGGGGGGGGGGGGGGGGGGGGGGGGGGGGGGGGGGGGGGG
>CAVNYN010242925.1:0-11365 GCA_963692815.1 Nyctanthes arbor-tristis | reverse complement strand
AGCTTATATGATTAGCTTTGTCTGTTAAACTCTGTAAGATAAGATAAAAGTGGATTGTTCTGCACGTCTCGTCCCCGCTGTTTGAATTAAAGCTTCCGCTATTGAATTTGTAAATTAATATAAGACATTCAGGAATATTGTAAAAATTAGCGGAGGCGTGACATTTTTGATATTTAATTTGACAAATTACAATTACATATTTCAAATCTTTTTACATTGTCAATACACATTCTACCTCTCTCTATATTATAACTTCCCCATATTTGAACAAATAATGAGAATCAAACAAACTCTTAGAGCTCTTCCAATGCAAAGTAAAGGTAGAATGTCTTAGGTGTATATGTATAAAAAAATATTGACATTACATTCAAAATATTCTTCAATGCAACAATGTCAATATTGTAAATTTGTTATGTGATTATTAGGGATTTTAAAATAAAAAAAAGAAAGAAAAAAAATATATTGATTGAATAAATTAATGTTTGACATTGTCCATGACAATGTCATCTCATGACATTTTCTATAACAATATCAAGCATTTAATATGTCAAATCATCTCTTTTTTTGTCATTTGTCATATTATTCCAGGACTATGACTATGCATTGGACATGCTCTTAAACGAGAGATCCTTATGAAGATGCAAAATTTAACCATTTTTATATAGTGAACTCCTACTAGATACATGGCGGGATTATCCCTCCATGGGCACACACGGCAAGAGATAATTGGGACAATTATGTGGGCCTCCAGAGACAGGGCCTACAGTATTTAGGTTTCTCTAATAATCTCCCACTACGTGCCCATACGTCTGGCGGAAGATAATTTTTTATGTTTTACATTATCCTAATTGGTGACTTTTTACTGCTACCATTGTTGACTGTTAACTGTTCATCTAGAAATGTCAAAAATTTATTTCGAAACTATCCCTCTCCTTTTTATTGACTATGAACAATTATAAGTTCCGCTTGAAATCTTAGGAAAACCAACAAAAATAAGGTTGAAATTAAGAATCATTTTTCTAAAACTAGGTGGATTGAAAGCTCTAAAATTTTCTATACAACTTAGCAAACAAGACTACCTTAGAACTTGATAGGTCCATTTGAATCAAGCTTGGCTCAACTCATAGGCCGAAAGGCCGAGTAATGTGTGTGTGTGTATATATATAGACGCAAACAAAGAGTTAAGGTGAGATTCATGCAAATACTTGAGCCAAACCCAAAATGCCCTAGCATATATGCATATGCAACAAATGGAATCAAGTTTTGTGGGATGTATGGTGGGATTATCCCCCATATACAAACGTGGTGGGAGATTATTGAGACAATTGTCGAGCCTCTGTGTTTAAGTTTCTCCAATAATCTCCCATGACGTGTGCGTATTGCTAGATAATCCCGTCATACATTTGCCAATATGTAATTTTTGAATGATTTGAGTATCATATTGTAAAAATTCTAGTGTTTCAAGGGTATCATTACTTGTAAATGTTGCCTTATTAGCAAAATTAAGAATCGATATGTGGATTCATAAAACCCTATTCATTATTAAAGTAGGTCTATTGATAGAAATGATCTAACACTAGACGTCTAGTGTTATAACAGACCAGACCAGGGGTGGACCCAGAATTGTTCATAGGATCGAGTTAGATTTTAAAAAAAAAACAGCTAGTGTTGGGAGGGGGAGGAGCCCCCTTCACGGGGGTTCTGGGGCACTGCCCCCGAAAATTTTTTTAATACTATAAATTGTTTGAAATTGTATTAGAAATATCATAATACATAACGATTTTAGAAAAATTTGACATATTCTCATTTGTAAATTAACTTAAACTAAACCTGAAATATAATAATATTCTCCCAAATACGCAAATCACAAGCATATATAATAACCTTAACATCATTTATCCATTAACGGTAAACAAAAACAAATAGATATTATAACATAAAAAAATAAATAGATCTTCATTCTCCTAGATATATAATAAAATAGATAACAAGTGTTTAGAATTAGATTTACATAAAATAGATAACAAGTTGGATTTGTTTTGGACTAAGAAAACTTAGATTTATTTTTTGGTGTTGGGCTCACTAACTAATAGTCCTTTTATTGGAAAGACTTATTCAAAGAATCATGCTAACTTGTCACCCAAGAAAAATTTTTTTTTACAGTTAATTAAAAAGAAAATAAAATAAAAAGAAGAATTAAGTTGGGCTAGCTTAAACAAATTTTAAAGCCCAAATAGTTAACTCAATTGAAACAAGGGCAATTAAATAATTTCTTAGACAAAGTCTTCATCCCTACCGTCTTCTCTGCCCGGTTTCTCTTTTTTTTCCTCTCAAACACTGCAACTCATTCCGGGATCCATTGCGGTTGGGGTGATTTTACTACAAAAACATAAAAAATCTTGTCCAGAACTCAGTGCAGTCATTGGAACGCACTTGTCCTACATTGGCTCTGTCCACCGAGCTAATCTTTTTGGGTTACGTAGGAAATTTTTTTGGACTACTAAGAAGTTTTTTGGGGCCAGACCGAGTTGGAGCTCGATCCGGCTCACTACTAGGTCTGCCCCTGGACCAGACAGTAATGTAACATAATATCAGCGGCTGATGTGGCTGTGAGCATATCATCACCTCACAAAATCACATCAGCGGTTGAAATTACACCGTACCATTTGTCTTGTACCGTAATAGTGTCAGATGTCTAGTATTAGATCATTTCTAAAGCTCTTGCTCACATATGTAGGTTTTTAATTAGTTTAGATTATCGTATTTTAAGTACTCCTAAACTATGAGAACTTTTTTATGCTGTAAGGGCTTGTTGCCAACCCATTTAAAAGCTCCCCCTTTGCATCTTTGAAGGGCCAAAAAAAAAAGCCCCCTCCCCCGAGAATAGTATACATATTACTTACGTATTCTCCTTCATTTATAAAGTGTTTGACAACTTGATTGGATTATAATCTGCGATGTGATATTATTTTGTTGGTTATTTTTGTAAAAAGTAAACAATTGCAGCTTGACTTTTACTTTTTGACCTTTTAAAAAAGGTGAAACCAATGAAATGATACCGTGTGACAGATTATAATCCAGATTATAATCCTACAGCAGGGTCACTCATCCTCTCCGAAGCTCACTCGACATTCTAAGGGGTTCGCTTCTCCGAGGCTGTCGGGAGAATGGTACACATATTACTTCTTGACAATATTACGCAATATAATAACGCAGAAAAACGGTTTTCAGGGCGCATGCCTATGATCATTTTTTTTTTTAAAATTTATAGAGAGTAGGATGAAGGCAAGCTACTGTAAACCTAAATATACAAAGTATGCATATGTAGACAGTTGGTTTTTGATAACTACAGAGGGTATTGCCTATGACATCCTTGGTCTCATTTGGCTGTATGTATGCATGTAGGATGCCATAACAGCACCTTCCATGAGCCGATAGAAAATTTTTATATATTTAGAGAATTTTGACCTTTCAATTGGTGTAATTTCAAATGGTCAACTATTAAATGTTAGACTTCGAGTTCTCAAAGTAAACCTATGGACTTTTGCCTAACTTGATGTTAGCAAAGAATATGACAAACAATTAATGTTCCATTAAGGGTCGAGCTATACCATACAAGTTTTTGGAATCAGGGTTATGATGTTCCTACTAGTTTCATGTCTGAAAAGGTTGCGGATCATGTTGGAAAATTTATTGGCAAGTTTATTTCATCCATTCCTAATAACTTTAAAGGAAAATGGAAATCTTATGTGCGAATTAAAGTCCTTTTCGATGTTCGCCAGCCGCTACAATGAAATATGAAGATTAAGAAAACAGGTGGAGATTGGGCGTTGATCAAGTTTAAATACGAGCGTCTCCTACCTTTTGTTTTATTTGTGGCTTGATGGGCATTCTACTAAAAAACACGTCTATACCGACGGCAAAAATCCATCGGTAACGGTCAAAATCCGTTGGAAAACTGTGTTTCCGAAGGGAAAAGAGTGGTCGGAAACTCTGTTGGAAATCGCCTTGTCACTGATTTCCGACAGAGTAGTTGGTAATCATCGACGACTAAACTTTGTCGGTAATTTCCGACGGCTTCTACTGGCCGTCGGTAAATTCCGACGACTGTTAGATTTCGTCGGTGATCACTGACGGGAAGTTTATCCGTCGGTGATCACCGACAAATGATGTAACATGTTGAAAAAATATTAATTTTAAAGCCATCCTACTTACCCGTTAACCCGACCCGAGCCATACCCGACAACCCGCGTATGTGGCCCGACCTGCTTATGTATTGAAACTTAATTTCTCTCTATTGTTGCAAAGGGGAGGGTTCGAACCCCTCACCTCAAGGTTGGGGGGAGAGTTCCCAACCGTTGGGCCATTATTCATTCTTGTTTCTTATTTGTATCTATAATATATTTAACACATATTCTATAGTTTTTGCAATTTAAAAAATAAATAATATTACTGCAAATTAAAAATTTATACACTCTTTACATTAATTTCTATGTTTTTCACTTTAAAATTTATGATCATTTGCAAATTGTGAGTTTGAAAAAACTATTGTCTTATCAGTAATTCAAATTTTCTATAAAAGTGTTTAAAATATTTAAAAATCTTATACACGTCGTTTAAAAAAAAGTGACTTATATCAAACATTTTTTGTATCATTAAAGACTTATTTCACTATTTTTTAGGGAAGATTTATTTCACTGCTTAATCGTTAAGAGTTGAAAAATTTGAATAACATATTTTGATGTTGAATAATTTTGATGTATGTAATTTTATATACCAATGTAAAATTATATAAATCACATCGACAGAGTAATTTTAACAAACAAAATTATATAAAAAATTTAAAGAATAAATTACAAACTGTTAAATTTCATAAAGTAAAACATATACGTATTTCATCACATCATTTATTAATTCTTAGAAATTATTGAAAAAATATTGATTATTTCCGACGGCCAAAAACCGGACAGAGATTGCCGACGGCACAGAAAATCGGTTAGAAATAGCCAACGGTAGGTAAAATCTGTCAGTAATTTCTGACGGTCAAATGATACTGTCAGTACTTACCGATGGTTGTGTGATGTCTTTCGGTACTTAGCGACGGCTGTTGACTGATGTCGGTAACGACCGACGGTTTACGGTTGCCATCGGGAAATACCGACGAGTATTGTAGCCGTCGGAAACCACCGACGACTTAGATGTTCCATTGGAGTTTACCGACTGCCTGGACAAGTCGTCGGTATTTTCCAACGGCACCTCCTGCCGTCGGCAATTTCCGACGGGATATTTTTCCGTCAGAAATTTTCGACGGGTTTTTATCAACCGTCGGTAGTTACCGATGGATTAACGTTCATTGGAATTTTGTCGTCGGTATAAACGTTTTTTCTTGTAGTCTCAGAGGTTTTGTTAGGAACTTTTTGATTCAATAGATGGCAAAGTTTTGAGAGTCCATAGCCCTTGGTTACGTGCTTCTGCTTGGCGGAACTCGAACTCAATTGGAGAACGTTGGTTACGCAACGGCCGCCAAGGGAAATAGCTAGCACCAACCAAGGAGATAAAGATGGAATGGCTATTGACAAAGTCGTTAGCGATAATCTTCCTTCAGTTAATTAGACTCATAAAGGGAAAGACACAGATTTGGGGGCAAACAAGGATATGGCTCTCATTCCTTCTATGGGAAGTTCTCATCAACATAGTTATGGAAAGGTATCATGCATGGATGATATGGGGCTGACCTCGAATGGACGTAACGATGTCATGATTATGAATCCAAAAAACGTCTGACGAAGGATATGTGAGGGGCAATTACATCATTTAGATTCATGCTATTTATCTAAACTGAAGTTGATATTATTATATATTGAGTGATGAGTGAAGATGTATACATACATGAGAGCATCGACTTATTCAACAGCTAATAAGGAAATGAGAATTAGTCTCAAATCCAGATAAATAGCATTATTATATCGTTTACTTGTAAAATTGAACTTTTCCCATAAATACTTGATAGTATTTTAATTCCAAATAAACTTGGTTATTTTTATTGTTTTTATTTGTTTTATTTATTATTATTTAATTAAATTTTACCCCTAATGCAATTAAGAAAAATAATACCAATAGTCGGTATTATTTGTTTTATTTTTATTTATTCTTTATTTATTCTTTATTTGTCTTAATTACAAAAATGGAAATCCAGCCCACCGCGGCGCCGGGCGACTGATCGACAGCAGCCAGATTTCGGTCACCGCATTCAAGCGAAATATTTTTGTTTTTTGTTTTTCTCTTTTTCCTTTCTTCCCTCTAAATTTTTTTTTTCCGATGACGTTGTCAGAATCCCCTTTTTTTCAATTTTTGTTTTTGCTTCTTTTTTTTTTTTTTTTAAGTTTTTCCTTTTCCTTTTTTCCAGTAATAATTTTTTAAATAATGTGTGCTACATAATAAACAATATTTTCAATTTTAAAGGTTTTTATGTGTGTAACAAGCTATGTTATATATGTAACAAGCTATGTTATTTTTATAACAAGCTATTATTTCTATAACAGTTTATGTTATTAAACAATCTATATTTTTTGTTTAATAAACTGATGTAGAATAGAAATCAAAATGGATCAGGTCAAAATTTGGATGTTTGACGTTCGAATTGAGCTTATAATATCTTCCCGAAAATGAAATGACAAGGCAATCGAGACTCATCAGCCTTACCCATCAATTTTTCAATCGCCTACAGTTGTTTAGGACTTTAAATTTACAATTTTCTATTTTTATACTTTTTCGGATCTTTTTACAATTTATTATTTTATGTTTTTGACCCCAGGGTTGTCTAAAACTATTTAAATACCGTTTGGACTTGCTTTCACCATTCACTGCTTAATAACAATCTATGTTACTAGGGTTGTCTAAAACTATTTAAATACTGTTTGGACTTGCTTTCACCATTCGTTGCTTAGTGCTTGTTTGATTCTCATTATGTGTCAAATTATAATAGGAAATTATAATGAGTTAAAATAAATGGTGAAAATTTAATTGAAGTTTGAAATATGTGGTGATAATTAAACAACTGTCAAATCGATTGTCAAATTAGTAATAAGTGAGATTATAATTGAAAATAATGAATATCAAACAAGCTCTTAATAACTACCTATGTTATTTTTGTAACAAATTATGTTATTTGTATAACGAGTAATAAACTATGCCTTCTGCATAACAACCTATGTTAAAATAGTATAATATCATGTGAAGCAATTGATACTAAATGAATTTAAAAAGAAAAATAATTAATAAGAAAGGGAAAAAATAAAAAAGGAAAATAAGAAAGAGAAAATTAAAAAAGGGTAAAAAGAAATAAAAAGAGAAAAAAACAATTCAGACCACTGGACACCGATAGGCAGGTCCCCGAAGTCTGCCGGAATCTGGTTGGTTGGCTGGTCACCGGCAGCTGCGTAGGGGGAGTGTGGGGTGGGGCTCAAAAAATTATATCATTATAAAAACAATAAAAAAAATGGATAACATGCTATGTTATCCAATATTATGAAATAAGTAAACATTAAAAAATATGTATTGAAATTTGAAATAGTTTACAAAATAAAAAATCAAGGCAAATATCAAAATTCCCCATATGGAATAGGAATACCTTGCTTCTTCTAGACTCTCAAGAGGATGGTAGTCAAGCCCGTGATCCAAATCAACCATCAAAAATTCATAGCAACGGTGTGCCCTACTTTGCAGGCCTACCAAGATCCATGAGTAATAAGTTGGAACTATCTTGAGTTTGACAAGCCACGGGCACTCCCGGTTCTAGTGGACCTTGTCCGCCAATAACAGCCAGATCTTGTATTATTGAAACGCTTGTGGATCAAACTCAGATGGCGCAAATTAAAACTCTTAGGCTACGAGGGACTTTTGGGTAGGGTAGCGTAGGGTCTAATTTCCTCAAAAGGACGAAAGAAGAAAGGGGGGGAGGGTGTTGTATTTACCATGAAATCCTCACATTTTGGAATGCATTGCCACGATAATTAGTACAAACGTTTCAAATTCCAATAAGGCATTACTAAGACTTCCCCAAAACAAATGCAGAGAGTAAAAAAATTAAGTGATTTTGATTAAACATGAGACGTCTAGTCCCGTTATCGCACTAGAAAGATGGTATAACATAATACCAGCCACTAATGAGATGTGTACGGGTAATAATGTACTCACATCAATGACTGATGCTATATCACACCATCCATGTTTAGTGCTTGACCTAAATAGATAAGACCCCTACGAACACATGAAAATACCACAGCATGTGAATTAGCTCCAACAATGTAGGTAAGCAGACAAAAACCGAGTTGCAATAGTGCAAAACCACTATTTCAACTATTTGGAACTTCGCTTAAAGCCAAAACGAGTAAATCCGTATATAGTGGCAGGGAACTTGAAATTTCACATGTGCAGGTAGATCCCGCATATATAATGACCTACATTTCTTATATGTCATTTTACATAACCAGAACAAGAGTTTATAATCATCTTTACATCTGCTTCTACTGTTAGGCATATGTACCAAAATGTTGGGAGCTCGGATGAAGAAATGATGAAATGGAGAAAGGGAGCACTCTGTAAACCTATGGCTGGCCACAACATAAAACTTGTAAATAGCCAAAGTACATTATATTCATAATTACCTACTCATAACTTCTGCACAAGTCATTAAAAAAGACACCTGAAGTAAGAGAGCCATCCGGGAAGTATCTTAGATGATGTCAGAACAGGATAGGTTAGCATTAACACCATGAATCTGCAAACCATAACATAGTCTATTAGCATTCATTCATTCAATGGGTCATTTGGTTCAGAGTCAATTCCCCACCAACTTCGTATCTAACTTAAATACTTCTCATTAAAAATCCAAGAAAAAAATATTTTCTATTGAGAAAAAGAAACGTTCATAAAACAAATTTCAAGAATGTCAAGGAGGATGTTATTGCTCATGGCCATGTGTAATTCTTGATTTAGTAATTAGTTCAAAAGGACTCCAAACCTCAAAAAACCTTCAGAATAAACAGAACACACTGCATGCATTATAGAGGATAATCAGAGAAAGAGCAGTGAAGAATCAAGAAATCTCTTCCACAGTGTAGGCATATCCACATAGAAGTTACTTGCAATCAATAAGTCAAAAACGATGAGAAACAGACGAAACCAGCAAGTTGAATGATAGGAGAAGAAATGGAACCACCGTTACAAGAAACACTTGAGCACAAGGAAAGATTAGAAGTGGATAATAATAACAGAGAGAGAGAGAGAGAGAGAGAGAGAGAGAGAGAGAGAGAGAGAGAGAGAGAGAGAAGCAAAGTTTAAAGGCACGGTATTACAGAGTTATAACATAGCATTTTTGCATATAAGCTAAAGCAACGTAAACAAAGTTAACAACAAACAGAAAAAGTCTTTCTTAACTTGTACTAACCAGTCAATGACATCAGCTGTTAGGATTTGTTTAATAAATGACGGCGTGCCAACATCTCAGGTATTCCCAATGCTGAAATGCTTTCACATCCAAGAAGCTCTTGCAATTTGGCATCACATATAATGGTCATTGAATTTAGAGGGTCCTAGAAGTGGAAAACAATGCTCCGAATCATATTTCAGCAATTTCAAATCCAAAAGATGGAAAAGGAACAGGTTTTTCAACAAGATCTATCAACTAAAATCAAGAGAAGCAACATCATATACGATCAATGCAGATTTGAGTAAGCAAAGAAGGTGGTATATCAATGTCATTATCTGTCAGAAAGAACTCACAAAAAGCACTTGCCAATATGGCAATATTTAGTGATGTTCTCAAACACAGTTCTAACATTCAACACACACTTGCCTATTTGCTGAGCATGTCCATCTTTGGCCTGTAATTCTATCTTTCCTCACAAAATTTTCAAGCGCATTCAATTTGAATCAGATCATACTTTCATTTTTTATGTGAGAACAGCATGAATGTGTAATACCTTAATTTAGCTTGTAGTTAAAAGGATTAGATATCTCTGGATTCTGAGTAATGCATGCTCTCTTTGTTATTTTGAGGCTGCTTTTGGTTTCCAGTTTTTCAAGATACTGAACACTTCTTGCATTTTTGAAAACAAAGAAAAATTTTCAAAGAATACTCAAAATAACATTTTTTCAGTTCTGGGAATTTTTAGTGTAAAATGCTAAAAACACCCAACACAAAGAAAACAAATTTGGGTTTCTTAAATTACAATCAAAATAAAAAATTAAAATGAAAATTGAAATACAAAGAGAATGGGCCCTAAATGTTTCAGACCACATAAATCCAATCATCTAACAAACCAACTCCAAATGCCTTGGTTCTTTTTCCACTTGATTAGCATATGATCCATAAAAGAAGAAAAGACTTCACAGCCTAGCATATAACAATGTTCACGCAGCGTATAAGGGACAGCATCTGTCAAAAATGTCTTTGATTTGAAAAATTGAGCTGGTGCAACAAAGCCAATCAGAACAGAGAAGGAAAAAACCTAAAAGAATAAATACATATTCAGGGACTACTTAAAGTAGAGGATATGATAATGGAGCGTTAGCAAATATAAAGGGGTAAGACAGTTGACAGAAGTAATGTGCTGCTAATGCAGAAATTTTCCAAAATCATTTTAGACATCTGGGATCACAAATGTGATAAAATACTCCCTAACCACGCCTGAAGGAATAGAAGATTTAGTGATTGACCCCTAATTGACCTCTTAAGTAACACGAATATGGTTAACACATTTTACACAAGCCTGTATTCTTTATTTGAATAGGGCTTCTACGTGGGGAAAGATAGCCCATGTTAGTGTTTTATTTCAATTTCAAATTGAAATCGAATAAGATAAAATGAGTGGTGGAGAATTGCCTATGACTTGTGGATTCCATGAGATATGGTGATAGAAATGGTTTCATGAATTTTTAGTTTGTAATAGACAGAACAACATGGATATAGTTCAAGCTATCGTAACTCATCTATGCACTAATTAATTTGTAAGGTCAAGTGATCTAGTCAAATGTTCTATCGTTCAATAATGAAATAATTTTATAAAAATGAATACGGAAACTGTGTTTAAACTTTAGGCAGTCATCTGACATATAATGAAAATCATTCGCTAGGATAAATACCTCGAGTTGATGGACCTTTATGTATTCCCAGATCTGCCTTAATACCTCTGCTTGTGACATTTCTCTGTCCTCTGTTGCAAAAAAGTTTGCAAGTGCTTCAGATATTATTACAATTGGGACCGGATCATCAGTTTGACTCCCAGATTCAGCATCAGTTTTAGGTTTCTTAGAATCTTGAACTGTTTGTTCTGCAAGAATCAAGCATGAAATCTCTGAATCT